>JABFQM010001157.1:0-24024 GCA_022816865.1 Zelostemma sp. ZL-2020
AAAAAGCTGTCGTTTCAGACAACACTCGTAGTTGAAAATAATTTTCAATTTTAATCGTAATCACGTTTTTTCCAGCCATGTCCATTACTGGGACATTCGTGCTTCCGACTACTTAATTGCACGTAATTAAAAAACTAATTACAACTGTACGAAAACAAAAAATGCAACTTGTTCTTAAGAGAATTCTACATTGTTTACGAAAAGAACAGAATCTAAAAAGTTTTTTTTCACTTGGAAATCAGCGTTTGAATTTCGAATTTTGCTTAGGTGGTCCATTACTGGGACATTTACTTTAATTCTTGTCGAGTTTATACTCGTTCATTTTACAAAATCATTTACTTTTGTTGAATTGACACGAAAAGTTTTCAACTTTGCTTGCATGCTTTTTTCCTCGTACATTCCCATAGAAATCGCTTTGGAATTTCGTTTTTCTCGCACTGCCTCGTTCCGCGGTTTCAGCGGAGCTGTAAAACCGCGTATCTCGAGCATCTATAGGGAAAAGGGAGTTCAATGAGTGGTGTCTACGACCCTTTTGTTGCTCTCAATCCTCGCGCTCGCAATTTAAAACTCCCTGCTTTCTGATTGGATAATTAAAACCCGGTACAGCGCGTATCGAAATCCCGGCGCTTGCGTAAAAGCGGAAAACGGGATTTCGCGGGCAGAGAAAAAAAGCCTCGCTTTCACGAACCGGAATTTCATTGTTTTTCTAAATTCATCGAAAAGTCGGAAATTTTTTTTCACGCGATCGCGCGTTGGCGCGGAACGCAATCCATTTCTAGAAATCGATTTTTTTTACCGAAGGACGTTTTTTGTTCGCAAGTTTTCACTTGATTGACCCGATTAGGCGTCTCGAGTTCGCTCGAACGTGAAAAAAAATACACCGAACGACGAGCCTTGCGAAACGGCGAAAAAAAACTCGGACTTTGAGGGAGAAAAAATGCTCATTCGTTTCGGCTTTGTTTTTGCTGCGCGGGAAGTTAACGGAAGAGTCGACAAGCGCTGAATGAAACATTCGGCGCGCGATTATCTCTCGACTGTTCGCAACGTCATCATTCACGAAGGAGAAAAATCATCTTGGAGAGTTCACACGCATCGTCGAACCGCAGAAGTAATGATTTTAGCGTACCGATGATCGATGGAAATCGCGGCGCAATCTCCGCGTGAAAAATGCCCTCGCGGAAAATTTTCCGAGGAGGAAATATGGTTTCGTTTCGCCTGGGAAACTGCGAGTCATTTTTTACATCGCAGTTGATGCAAAGTGTCACGATTTCAAGGGAAATATTTGAAAAAAAAGGTTTGCATCGAAGCCTGAAAGCGCGTCTTTGTGAAAATGGTCAATTTTCTCAATTTTCTCGGGTCCAATTACTACTCGCGATCGTAGCAACCCCTCGGGTTAATTGGTCATTAAGCGTAATTCGAGTCTGATGAACGAAAATTAATCAAAGAGCCTCGAGGCTTCTAGGGCACTTTGAATGAGCATCGAATTTTCGGTCTTATCGGTCCGCGCGAGATGATAATAATTGGCCTCGATTCAAGCCAGGAATTCGAAATGATTCGCGCGGAATGGAAAAAATGGCGGCGATGTAAATTCATAGCCCCATTGAATTTTAAATTATTCAATATCGAGCAATCAATAACCGCCCAACTCGCAAGTATCGCGACTCGCTCGAGACTCTCGCGCCCAAGGAAAATTGATAAGAATTTAAATTCATTCCGTAATTTGATATTTCGAAATTCCTCACGAAATCCGAGGTGCTTCGTCCTACGAAAGCTTTCAATTTTCAAGCAAATTGGAATTTTTATGCCCGGACTTGACATGTTTTATGTCGCGTTTCGCTTCGTTTGCAACCTGGAAGGTTTTTTCTTTTTTTTGCGATGCTTTATTCATAAATCTGCAGGATTCGCTGAAGTTTGCGAGGGAATAAAGCGGAAAAAAAGGGTTTTGTAGAAGCGGGTCGGCTCGTTTCGATCCTCCGCGTTTGTTTTTTCCGACCTCTTTTTGAATTCTTGCTTCGTCCGTGGCTTTACGATCGATGCGGGGCCCAAAAAGCGTTCGATTTCGAGGGATCGAGAGCAGGCAAAAAGAAGGACGCCGCTGCTGCTCGAAGAATGTTCCGTAAAATCGGGAACGGCTGCTTCTTTCTGCGAAGGACCGTTGCGTATTTTAATGACGCTGCCAAAATGATACGTCGACGCGCGGCCTCGCTCTGTAATTTTCATATTTCAATCAAATTTTTAACACCGAGCGTTAAAAACTTGGCTTTTTTGAAGGGTTTTTGTACATTTTAACGGTCTTTTTTTTTAACCACATTTTTTATTCGGAAATTACACTGGAAAGGATTGAAACTCGATCAGAATTTTGATAACAATTTCCGAAAACATTTTAGCGAAAAGAACGGTAAACTTGGATCATTTTCCAATGTTTTTGTATTGCCATAATCGATGCGTTTTCAACGAACTTTGTTAATAAATATTTTATCAATTTAATTGTTTCCACCTGTAGTTAAAATAATTTTTCAATCAATTTTCTTTATTATGTCCGTTATTGATTTCCGTCTAAAAATTCGGAAACAAGTTGCAAAGTAGAAACTTTGTATCCGCGATAAGACCAACTCACAAAACAAAATCACTTAATCAATGACGAAACTTTTTTTTAAATAATTTTCCACTTTGTGCCATTTTTCAATGTAAAATGAACTCGATTAGAAATAAAATGAGTAAAGATCAATTTTCTTATCATAGTTAATTTCATGGCAAAACTCGATAATTTATCCAAAAAAGTGATAAGGAAATGAAAAAAGGAAGATTATAAATTGCGAAAATAATGAATGCAATCGGCGGGAATAATGACGTGCAATATTTTAGCATCAATTATTTGATACGTCGACAAGTATCGATGTGTATAATTTGCGTGACATTCCAAGGCACGCTCCGAGGTACACTTCCGTTCTCGATTGCCCGGAGACGAACGGACAAGACGGCGAAGCGAGCGCAGCGCCGGAAGTTCTCGCGGTACGAGCGAGCGTCGAACTCTCGGGGCCGTTTCCACACGTACGCACGCATATTCAACGGGGGAGAGAAGAGACTAACCTCGCACAACGCGGCCAAACACGTGGTCTCCTCTCTCTCTCTCCATTTCTCGCTCTCTCTCTTCCCTCGTCTTTTTCACCGCGCGCTGAGAAACGAGTGCTATTCGAACGATTCCCATAATTACCGCGTGCATCGGCTCTCTCGCGCTCGCAAAAAAGCAACTTGGCAGCGATTGCGCATATTTTCGCTCCGGGGGGAAGAAAAAGCGCGCGCGCGCTTTTTTCCCCCCGTTCAAAGAGGGACGAAACTATTTCCGGAACGAGAGATGGGCTTTTTTCCGAGGTCGGGAAAAATTTTCTTTCCTTTTTTTCTTCCGAGTCGGGAACGCGTTCGGGACAATCTTGTTTGACAAATTGAAAGCAGCCGTAATGAGTTTGCCGGTACAACAATGAGCGCGATAATAGCCCAATTATCTGTCGCAGGTGTAATTATCATAATTTCTTAACTGCGGCAATTAGTCACCGCATGATTTTCTAATACGATTTGAAATTTCATCGAATCGTAATCACGTTTGCGCCCAATTTCGTGCCCCCCCGGTGGAATCAATTTTCCGTGATCTGGAGCGCGCTTCGGCGAATAATCGTGATTAGAAAAAATGAAGAAATTTTGCGCGCATCCGGGTAATAAGGAAAATTATGGAAAAAAGGAGGGGGTTGACAAGGTGTAACCCCAGGAATTCGTCGGCAGGTACGAAAAGGCAATTATCGAATCGCAATACCTTCTGATAAGAGATAACTGCAATTGACAGTTTGCGGATTAAATGGCGAGATTGGATTAAGAGATTAATCGCGCGATCAATGTTAACAGTTGACGAAGCGAGACGAAAAACTGAGCTTTCATTTCGGGCGACGACGCGACTGTTTAAATTTTCATTATATCGAATAAATGTCCCAGCGCGATAATTATATTTAGAATCCTCGGGTTCGGGGGAGCGTCTTCGATCGCAAGGCTCATTTCCCATTCTCATTGCCTCGTTATGCCTTTTTGTTTGGACGTGATCTTTTTTCTCTTCAACTGAACATTACTCTTGCATTTTGATTTGATTCAGGGATCGTTTTCGAAACTGAAGCACCGGAAAACCTAGTTCTATGTGCTTCTCAAAGTGAGAGACTCTAAAGAGACGGTGAGGATCGATTGTCGGGCGTGCCGGCGGGATATAGAGAAAAAAAAAGAGAGCAAAAATGCAGTGCCAAGTAGCGAGCATGAACGAATCGAAAAAGTGCTGTAATCCTTTCGAAAGGGCCAATCACTCAAAATACAAGAGATCGAACAAGTTAGACGAGATAACTTTTCATCTCGCAAGAAGGTATAATATCCCCATGGGTAAATACATTTGCGAACCCTGTCGATTTTACGCGTGGAGGATAACGAGTCACAAATATAGACATAAGAAGAGGCCCGAGAAGGCATTTCCGCACACTGCACTACTACAGGTGAGTCCCCTGAATTACAACGTACTGTTATGAATTTCAACATCATACTGCATGTCGAGACATTGTTTTTCGTGTACAAACTCAAGAACATTCTGTTTATTGCAACATTTATCTGTAAATTCCTTCGAGTGCGATTTCACTCCGAAGAATTTAAAGACATCATTAACACGATCATCAAGATGCTGCAATGGAGTTGATTGAAACATTATTTTCTTGAACTTTCGGTGTTGTTGTAGGTAGCATTTTTATGAAAAAAAAGCGTCATCGAACGTGATTATATTTCGAATCAATCTCGCTTATTCGATTTAATGATTCACCGTTAACTTGCCGTGGTAATTGGCGGTGATTAGCGATGGGAAATTGAATACTACACGCTGTTTGATAATAGACGCATGCTGAAACGGTTCGAACAAGTTTCGACACGCTGCGTCCGTTCAAAAACGCTGAAATTTTTATGAGACTGCATTTAGAAGATGGATTTAATGGAACGAGCGAATTTCGCCGCGATTTTGAAGAGAAAAAAGATTCAGCGACGGGGTTTTGAACCATTACGCCTTTGAAGGATAAAGAAAAGATTTTGCTCAAAGGCTCATAAAAGTGAGAACGAATAAATTGTTTGTGCAGGAAAAAAAAAGTTCCCATCCCGGGTTTCGAACTCGGGATCCAGAGAATTGCGATCCCGCAGTTTAACCGTTACGCCACGAAAGTCCTAAGAAAAAATGACGCTCAACTGCTGATTCGATGTAGTTGGAAGCGAATAAAAAATAATCTAAGAATCGCAATAGTTCAGATTTCACAATTGTCAATGAAAAAGCGCAAAAAACGTTAAAGTCGGAGAATGGTTACATAGAATCCCCATGAATAGCCTCTCAATGTCCCTCGCATAATTTATTCAAACGTAAACATTAATTAGCGATACACGAAACGCGGATACATTTTTCTTCTTTTGTATGGGGAATTAGCATAATCGACATCGGCTGCCAAGTTATAAGCGGATGCAGAGGCATTTCATCTTCACGAGCGGCACGATCGAGGAGCGATAACGCGCGAACTTGAGCCAGAAAAGTCTCGTGCACTGAGGTTCGCAGTGCAGCGCGACTCTCGGGGGCGAATTCCTCGCGTTTCTCTGGTCAAGGACCGAAGTTCCTTGGGAAGAGCGCGTAGAGGAATCGCTCTCGCTCTCGCGGCGCTCGCTACTGACGACGTCCTTTCCTGTCGATTCCTCTCTCTGCCCTTTATTCGTGCGTCTCCATTACTTTACTCCTCGCAGTCGTGCAATTAAAGACTGAAATTGAAGCACAAAGCCCGAGCTTTTTTTACAGCCGTTGCCTTTATCGCGGAATCAATCATTTTTGTATCGAGGACATTCATTCCGATACGCTTCCTCTTCTTTTACTTGATTCAAGCCGCTTTTATCGTGGGATAATGCAAATTTCTTTTAATTGAATTGTTGCTGTTGTAAATTATTACGGTGAATTAATCGAGTGTTTTGATGAGATGCGAAAAATGGGTCAAAGCAGAAGAAATTCATCCTCGAACGAATGGAGGAACAAATGTAAATGAAGATGCGGGTACACGTGTGACCGAACAAAACGAGATCAAGTGAAAGTGAAAGGTTGGATGAACAAGGAACAGCGTGGCGTCTGGCGCATTATGAAAATCGGGGGATTCTTTCCAGTTACGTAACGCTCGCCGGAGAATAATGTAATTCCTTCTTCGCGAAGTCGCAGTTTTCTTCGTTTTTGACGAATTCCTCGGTGTAAAAGTACTTTTGCAACGCGTTTGACGTGCTTACTTTTGGATTCGAAATCGTACAAGTTATTAAAATCTTGTTCTCGCGTGTGGCAAATGACTTTCTGATGGTTATAGCCGGTGGCATTCGAGGGCATTCACAGGCCTAGAAAAAACAATGAATTTTCTTTCTTTATACTCGACGACGATCGAAAACAAGCCGGCATGAATACATTTACAAAGTAGGTATTGACATATACGCCGTCCGGGGAAATGATAATAAATGCCATGCAGCGTGCACGAGGCGTTACATATTTTATACGCGGAACATCGCGATGCGCTCGGATTTTGCCTTCGAATTGCGATACGGATCGAGGAAACTTGCTCAATTCGTTAATGGAAATACCTAATCGGATCGAAAGGAGTTTGAGGAAGATGTCACTCTTTTGGAAGAGTGAAAAAACCTCTCCCTAAATTTCTTCGAACCAGATTTCACCCCGAAAAGAGCGAGCTTTGAACTCCTTTAGAGTGAAAAACTCACTTCGGTCCCTTTTTAAAGTGCAATAGCAGTCCAAAAAACTCAAAAAAATTTAAGGAAAAGGTTCCCTTTAACTCGGACAGGATTACACTTACGAGAGCGATGTAACGTTGCAGCGAGCCCGGAAAGAAAACGAAAGTAAAAGCCGGCTCTCGGTCTCGGCGCGACGTCAGCGGGCTGAAAAAAATTTTGCGTCCGTCTGTACCGTTGGACGGAGGAGGCGAAACTTTATTATTTTAATTATAAAGCCGTATCGTATCGATCGTATAGCGAGGCTCCTTGTACTTTCCACGGTTATTGTAGGTATAATACGAAACGTAACTATAACGAACGTGCACATAAAAGCCGATGAGGGTCGCAAGGAGGAATAGTAGGTGGGTGGGAGCGAGAAACGGCGAGGGTGTCGCGGCGCGGTGCGAGAGAGAGAAGAGGAAAGAATCGGGGGGAGGGAACGGCGGAGAAGCCGAGGAGTCGCCGGCTCGTTCGGGTGGGAAAGACGGGAAAGACGAGCGGGGGGAGGCGCCGAAGAATGGACGAGGTAGGAGAGAGATTTTACAAAAAGCCAGAGCCGGGGTCCCCCTTTCGTCGCGCGACCTCGCGGAGAGCGATGATACGACAAAAAATCAGATGCACGGCCATTGGCTGTTCTCAATTCGAATTATTGGCTTCCCCAGTCGCCGTTCGTCAGATTCTCCCCGACCGCCGCCGCCGCCGACGCCGCGGCTCTCTCTCTCCCTCTTTTCTCTCTCTAACCTCACCCCGCCCCCGCCCTACCCCATGACCCCTTGCTTTGTAGCTTCCTCCTGCGCGCTCGGCCTACCCCGGGATCGAGGGAGAGAGAGAGAGTGAGAGACTGCACTTTATGGCACACCAACCAACCCCCCCCTCCTGCTCCGCTCTCTCGGCGAAACCCCCCTCGCGGAACCCCCGTTTCGCGCGCGCGGGAGAGCAGACGGAACGGGGAGGGAAGGGCCGAAAAAACTTTGGAAAAAAAAAATCCAATTTCGTTGCCATGGCGAACCGGCGTGCGTTGACTTTGATAAAGATCCCCCGAAGCGCGGCTGTGTGGGTGCCGCGGACTTGTTTTTTTGTTTCGTTCTTTTGTATGCAAGCGCACACGGCGAAGCGTACGATTTATACACGCGCGTATTTAGTTTATTTCGGCCGATTTTGGAAAAAATCTTGGGGAAGATCGATGTATTGATTAGAGGGGAATGGGGGGGGGGGGTTGTTTCTTTGGAGAAGGAATGACGAGGTTGATGGGTCGTAGGACGCGGTTTCTTGCGTTCTCTTTCTCTTGGTTCGTCCCCTTCGGACGCTGAACTTACGGGGCGAATAAAATAGCCGGTCGAAGAGTGTCGACTCGATGGGAAAGGCGCAATTTTTCAGACTTACTCGGCCGGACAATGGCAACCTTGTGCAACGAAATCAACAAAGCGTTTCTTCTCCCGAAGAATGTTCCCCCGCGCGGCGCGCGGGCATGTTTATGCCGCCGCACATTAGATAGCGTATCCGTGGAAAGAGAAAGACAAAGCGCGCCCCATCTCCGCTTCCTTCCTCTTCCTTCCTTCCTTCGGCGCGCAAGGTTTTTCGCACGGAAGAAAAGCCGGGGGACGTTTTTTTTTTTTTTTTCCGTCCGCCCCTTCCCCCCCCTCGAAAGTCGCTTAAGCGCGTATACAAGCTCGCGCGTTTTTCTCGTCTTTTTACCGGGGCAATTTTTATTTCACTGGGAGAAAGAAAAAAAAAGGGAGGCGAGGGTAGAAAAAACGAAAAGTGTTTTATTAAAAAAGTTACTTCGGATAACTACGGTCTCGGAGGTAGACGGCGCGTACACCCGGGCGGCGTCGCATTAAAAGTTTTACGGCGAACGATATTTCATAACTTTTGTATTTCGAAAAATGCACGCCGTCGCCTCTTTCCCTCCCCCCCCCCCCTTTCCCGGCCTCGCTTCTCTCGTTCGTGGGAGCGCAGACGTGTACACAGATAGGCGATATCAGCGCCGTCAATGACGCTCTCTCTCGCTTTATTGCCCCTCTTCCTTCTTCCTTCTCCCGGACTTGGCTTCCCCGCTTCTCTCTGCATTTTTTTCCGTTTCGTTCTCTTTCTCCGTCTACGCTATTTCGACTCCTACAACATCCTCCTCCTCTTCGTCCTTCCTTCCTTCCTCCCCCGCGGTAATCCTCGTCCTCTTCCTCTCTTTGCTCCTCGTCTCTCCCGCCAGCGCGATATTTTAGCTCTTCACGCGCAACGCTTTATTATGAATATTTCAAATGTTCCTCTACCTCCGGCGTCTTACCTTCCTCTTCGCTTTGGAACGTTTTGAAAGAAACCTTTTGAGACGTGGTTTTTTAGTGCGCTTTTAAGGTTGAACCGGGAGACAATCTACGGCGAAAGTGACGGGATTGAGAAATAATCGCCTTTTGAAATTGTTATCGAATTTCGGGATGATTTGTTGAGGTTTTGTTAGGGGTATGATCTTTTTGGCGGTGGGTTGAACGGAAATATGATTTTTTCGTTTTGGAATTTTTTGGTGACGTTGAGAGTTTGGAAATTGGACTTTTTAAACTATTTTCGAATTTTCGATTTTGCGGGTAACTCGAAATTTGTCGATCGATTTGGGTTAATATTTTCTCGGGGATTGACGTTTTCGGTGATAAATATAGAACTTTTTACAAGGTTGAGGGCTTGAAGAATGTTATCTTTGTATTCTGGAATTCGTTCTTTCTTCGCTTCGAGAACATTTTGAAATTTACTTTTGGAGGTTTAACTGGGGAAGACGATCCAAGCCCAAAATGGCGAATTTCGACATGTTGACTTTTTTTTGGATCAAATCTTTTTGATGGTGAATTGAGAAAAACTATGATTTTAAATTTTTGAGAGCTCAAAGTCTGGAATTCCTTCTCTCTTCGCCTCGAGAACATTTTGAAACTCACTTTTTTTCGAAATGTTCGATTTTGCGGAGTAACTTGAAAAACCCTCGATAAATTTCAATCAAATTGAGAATTTCGAAAAAAACCAATAATTGCCCGTAATTTTTTAATACATCTTCGAAAGCTCCGCGACTTTTAACGCAAGATCGAAAGCTTGAAAAATGTTGTCATCGTATTCTGGAGGATCAATGGAAAGTTTCGAACGCACGCGGCTCCATAATCGGCGACAGACGAACGAGGCTTTCTGTCCTCATTTTTTTTTCGCTCTGCCCTTTTCAGCTCCTAAGCTGCCTCTCGATCGCAAAAGAGATTTGCGGTTCCTCCGATTCTTCCGAGCGCTTTCGCTCTCTCTCATCCTCTCTCATCTCCCTCGCTCTCGTTTCCCTTTGTCGCTCTTTCAAAGTATTTTCAATTAAAAACGATTAATCGAATACTGCAACCCGATAAATCCGAAATGGAAGAAAAATGCGAGGAAACGCAAACTTTTCGAAAGATTAAAACGGCGATTAAATTCGAAAATTTGATAAGCGCGAACTGCTCGTTCCATCGAGCGCGGGCTAATGTTATCAACTGAATTATTCGCTCTCAATCTTGAAATATATCGCGAAAGGAGCTTCAACAAGTTCTTTGATATCTGCAAATCGGATTCCACCTGAATCTGGCTTTGGAGGCTGCGGCAATCGAGAACAAAGCAACGTTCCGCGCTCTCTCGCTCGGGAGAATATCGCCCTCTCTTTTCCGAGGAATTTGTTGAAAAAGAAAGAACGCGACTCGCGCGCTCGTACGTCATTCCCCGGGTCCGGTATTCCTGGGGTCCCCGGGACCCCGAGATTTTTTTCATTAATCCAATGTAACGCTCGTTTAGTTTAGCGTCCGAGTTAATTAAATGCGCCTTTTTTCCGCGAGTCAATTTCGATAATAAAACGATGGGAAATTTGATAATTGAAAAGCTCGCGGATTGACGTTTCTCGGTGAATAATCGAAGGCTTGACAACGAAAAACTGCATATTTCACGAGGCGGGGAAATTAAACTTTTATACTGGGTCATTAATAGAATCGATAAATACGAGTAAATAAAGTAAATTTATATCGTCCCAGCGTTGCCGGGGAAGACAGCTCAAATTTGATTATGTTAATTTCGTGTCACATTAGTTGGGGTGGGCTTACATCGCGTTTGTCTAGACGCAGCAGCTGAACCTTTCGCGGCACGTTTTCATTTCCGTGTTAACGTCGTTAGCGATTTCGTGGAAAATTGTTTTTATTTCCTCGCCGCCGAGACATTAAACTTTCATCTCAAAAGACAACTTTTATATGTAACGCGCGATATTGACGAGATCAGCAGACGAATTTTATTTGCCTTGGTAATGAAGAACTTCAATTATTCACCTTATTTATATTTCCGTGGAGTTTTTCAAAGCGAGGGAAAATTGTAATGAAATTACAAGATGATGGAATTTTTGCTGTGAAAATAAAGCGCGAATGATGCGGATGATTGACTTTTATTTGTGTGCGAATAAACATTTTATTCGATTAACTCGCGGAGATCATCCGTCCCCCCTCCATTTTTCGTTAATAGCATCGAGAAAAAATAAAAAATGAAAGCGCGTGACTCAGATTTATGCATGCGCTCGTAAAATCTGCTCCGAATCGGATTGAAAAAATGATAACGCGGACGCGGACGGGGCGATTTGAATTTTAATCAATGCAGCGTAATTGGATCGAAATTCAAATTCCCGCCGCGGCGAATTTGACTTTAAAACGCACTTTTCCGAGTCTTTCATTTTTGTAATCGATCACGCAAACTTTTTTTTTTAAACTCCATAAAATTGTGTCCCAAGATCAACTCGATTATTACAATTTTCAAATTTTTCCAAGCGACTACGAATCATCGATAGAATTTCATTTCGTCCTGGAAAACCTGAAAAATTCCGACATTTCCGCAAAGATAAGCGGGGCGACCCTTTTGTTCTCCGCGAAAGAAGGGAAAAAAGCCTCCATCAATTTCCAAATGACACGCCTCGTCCGCGTCATTAGAAGGCCGAATCCGCAGCATCCCGAAAGCACTGGCCAAACGGACGGACGGACAGACGGGGGAGCGCGCGAAGGTGTTGTCGCGAGGGGTCGCTGGATGGACGAACTCCGGGGGTGCCGTGGGGAGAACGGCAGAGGGGGTGGGAAGAGCCGGGGCAGGACAAAGTCGGTGGTGAATCACGCAGGGTGTCTCTTTTGAGTCGGTGAACTTTGCCAAGTTCGAAACGGCTCGACGCCATGCCGCCACGGTGTCTCGCCCCTTCAATCTCCCCCCCCCCTCGATTGCGCTCGGGCTTCTCCTTCTATTTCCACTTTTTCATCATCATAATCTTCCTCTGCTCCTTTTTCTTTCCGATCTAGCCCCGGCCCCTCCTCCCCCGTTCTCCCGACGCCCGCCATTATGGAAATTTTGAACCCATTCGAAAATCAATATCTGCTGCAACCGAGGCCTCCGCTCGGCATCTCCTGGCGCTAAATTAAACTATGTTGTCTACCCCGTCGTCGAACCTAATTACAATCCCCCTCCCTCGCACGCAGCCGACTTTCCAAGCTTTCGGACGCCACGGAAAATGATTGATTCGATAAAGTTTTCATCTTATCGGGGAATTCTCGTTTATTTTAACTCGTTTTTGCTTGAAATAAGCGAGAGTTTCTCATTGTACGCGTAGCGGGATCGAAAAAATAGTAACGAGTTAACGGGAGCGAGATCGCAAAATAACGTGAGAATTTCGCGAATCGCGCGGAGAGCGAGATACGAGAGGCCTCGCAGCAACAAGACATTCCCCTCCGACGCCTCGGCGGGGCCGGGACCGAGCGAGCGCGACGTAGACACAACCGGTTTCCGCGGTGTTCACCCGCTTTTTGAGAAAAAATTGAACCAGTTTGTAAAGCGAAAAAAGCTCTCCCGCCGAGCGCGCTCCCTCGGCCTCTTCTATTTCGCTTGTTCTCCGTTTCTGCTCTCGCTCGCTCGCGGCGAGTCCATGGGAACGAGGTCCCTTTCTGCCCTCTCCCTCCCTCGATGCGAAAATTTCTCGCCGCTTCTTTCTTTCGCGAAAAGTCACTCGTTTCTAATATGGCGACGCGCGATTGTCCCGCTACGCGATGCAAAAGACGAAGACAATGACGCGCTTTGGGAAAACGACGAGTCTAACGTTTTATCGCCGGTGAAGTTTTTTATTCGCCGCTCTTTTCTTGCTTTTCAGAGAGATGAATCGGTTTTCCGGGGTTTACGGTTTCGAATTTTCTTTTAGCGGTTCTTTGATTTTTATGGAACGGATCGAGAAAAACTGGTGCGATTTAATCGAGGCTGGAATTTGTTTAATTTGGTTGAACATTTATTTATTGAGAAATTGTAACATTGTTTCGATGATGGATTATTAGTTGCGACGGATTTTTTGCTTTTCGAGAAAAAAGAGATTACAAACGTTGATGGTTTCCATTGGAACGAAACGAATGACATAAAATTCACTCATTTATGAAATGCTCGATTGAAAAATGTTTCCCGATGCTTCACCGTCAAACGTTGCGAAATTAATTTCCAACAACAGCGAGAATACAAATGACGCGACAGGAAATTCGAATCTCGATAAAAGGAGAATGATTAATTCCTTGCTCCCTTCATTTTTAATGGAATTCAAAATCAAGGGTTTTAATCATTGTTCTTACTTTATTTTGCATTATTCAAGCTCGTCCCTTGTCAACATCCGCATAATTTCCCCGCGGGTTTAGAAAGTTTAATCGCAGCGAAAGAATCGTTTATTCCTCCTTTTTTTTCAACGTTTTATTTCCAGTATAAGCCGTGCAAAATTGGAACTAATTAACGATAATTACGATAATAGTTACGTGCCTAAAAGTATCCTTAACGCTCGCAAAAATAGACGTTACTGCAATTAAAATTGATGAAGCGCTAATTTAATGCTGTCTGTATTTTTGCCCGCTGCAATAAAAATTACATCGAATCTGCCTTTCAAACTTTCGCATCGAAGTTTCAATTACCTTCCAATTAACGTTTTATTTCCCTCTCCCGAAAAAAAGGAAGAGGATTCGAAAAAATCAACTCGCTTTTCAAACGTTGCTTTGTAACTCGCGTTACTCGACGAAATGTTGACGGCGTAACTCGCGTACTTACACGGTTGAAAGGGCTATTTATACGATCGGAGCGCATATATTTTGCACGACCCGATCGAGTTATCTTATGTCGTTGCGACTCTACAATTCCACGCGTACAAAAGCAGCGAACTTTTCTCCTCGGCTTCGAAAATGTCCATCGAAGTTGGTCGAAAGCGAGTTTACCTCGAAACACAAATTGGGAAGCGTTATCCAATGCGAAACCGATATTTTTGCGGGGTTTGAGAGAAAGATGGTGCGCAATTACGAAAGACGCACGACGAAGGGGAAAACGGACGCGAGGGTGATGCTGGAGGCGGCGCGCGTCGTCAAGATCCAAGGTCGCTCGCGGCGCCAGGTCGCCCGTGAATACGGCATCGAGCACCGCACTCTCTCAAACTACGTCAACCTTTTCACCGACGAGGACATTACAGAAGCGGCAAAACGCCGTCGATCGCGCTCGGCCACGTTTTTTCCGGGTTTTCAGCCGGCTGAGCTACGATTTCGCGAAGCTTGGGCAGCTGAAAATCCCGACTTCCTGGGGGAAACGAAAATTGCGGGATTTTTTAAGCGGTATATGAAAATTCGAAGCATCAACATTTTCCGAAGGACCAAAAGTCGGGGGTTGAATGAGGGTTTTAAGGGAAGGATTTTTTTTGAGACTCGTTTTTCACCTGGGAATCTTCTTTTTGGATCAAGGAGCGTCAGTTTTTAGAGTTCTTGGAGCATTTCGTGTCCTTTGGGGACGTTGCTTTTCGCTTCTCGTGGATCGTCGCTTTTCCTACGTCTTCTTCGAGGCTTTGGACTTTGCCCGAAACCGTTTTGGGGCAAGGGTTTTTTAAAACTTTCGAAAACTGCGGGAATTTCGAGATTTGATCCATTGATCTCTTGGAAATTTCGGGTGAAATTGTACTTGAGAAAGAGTGATAGGAAAAAAGAAGTAATAGAAATCGGGAAAACGCATCGCGGTTTAATTTTACTCCTCGGCCTGAATAAAAAATGATGCCGACGTTGAACGTCGTTTTAACGTTGGAAAATCGATCGCGATTGTAGGAAAAATAAGAAAGTTGGAATCAATTTTACACGGCGAGGGAGGATATGAAATTTCAATCTGAAAACGCGATTGTTTGATGGTTTTATTACGCGTTGGTACTGCAATTAAAATTTGCATTATCGTTATTATTCCGCAAACGAAATGAGTTACGGTGAGAAGAAGAATAAAAATTCTCATTGTTCCGTCACTAAGCGTTTCAAGATTATTTTGATAAACAGTCACATTTATAGCATTTTCCATCCTTGAATCTTTTTAAAAAAAAATTCCATTTCATGAAAGTGCGCGCTTCGCCGCAACGAAAAACAGTAAATCAGACTTGTTGGGAACAATGAGATTTTCACATAATTATTGCTGCACTTTGTTGTTGGATCCAGCGCGGGCTTTGGAATTGAAAAAAATTTTATGAAATGGCAGTTCGTTAATTGGTAATTAATGCGGGTTTTTATCGATGAGCTCGGGTTTAGAATAGTAAATCTAATGAATCCGGTGTTTATTATTATTGAATACGATATTGCATCAATTATTCAATAACTGCAAATTAATTAATGATAATCCTGTAGTTCGCCCGTTGACGTGAAAAAATTATTAAATTCGTCTGCGTTCTCATCAAATAATTTGATACTATTTTTACGTGACTTTTATTTCGGAGTTGTCATTAAATTTTCCAAAAACCCATTATCTTATCGAAAATTTCGGCAATCATTGCCATTGTTGAAAAAGTCACGTATTTTTCGTAATCAATTCGTTGATCAAAGATACGATATTTTCCGTTTATCGCACCAGTAATGCTTTTATAATTATGAAAAATTCCTCGAGTTTGTCTTTAAATTATGACATTAATTATAATTTTTTTTAATTCCAAGAATTTGGGGAAAATAGGTCACTTTATCCTACATTCCTATCATTTGTATAAATATTCACAAAATTTTTAATCACTTTTCCATTCATCAAAACTAGTTCGTGTCGAAAAAATAACAAATCCCGGAAAAACCCCTTTCGTGAAACCCAGGGACCCCGGAAAATCGCCCACGTCCCTGGCCAGTGCCGTACAAAGGCGCGGCGTCTCTCTAGAGGGTGGGGAAGCAGAGGTCGCGACGTTAAACAGTCGAAAGTGGAGGTAGAATTGGCGGCCTAAGAAGGGGCAGCAGCCGCGTAGGAGCGAGTCGTCGCGGCGGGGTCGAAAGGGGATAAAATTCTCGGAGTAGGGAGGGGGGAGGCGGGGCGGGGAGAGAATCGGGGAAGCAGGAAGGGGCAAACTCGACAGCGGAGGAGGCGGTGGCGGCAATTCCGAAGCATTTGTGTAGCATTGTAGGTCGTTGCGTTTTATAACATAACTTGTTAATTTCCGCGGCGTGTCGATGGTCGATGCACCCTGCTGCTGCCGCGACGTTCGAGTATGACGCGAAATGACGCGAGGGCCAAGACGCGCGATCGTCGCTCCACGTGACATGTGCGCTTCCTTCTCGCGGCCCCCCCCGAGCCTTTTCGGAAACGCCGTTGCCCCGTTCGCAGCTCGCGGCGCGCAAAAAGTACGTCAGTCCGCCGCCGATGACAGCGGAAGCCGCTTCTCGTCACGCTCGCGAGTGCTGATCGATCGCTCGATCGTCATGAGAGTCGCGCCGGCTCTCCCGGGATATCCAGGCTGAGTTTTCGAGTTTTCAAAGCTTTCGGAATCGAAGGAATTGATGATTGTGCCGTGGTGACAGTGCCGATAGTTTTAGTGAGGAGAAAAGCAAATCTCAAGCATTTTTTTCGTGGGAACGTCGCTAGGAATTCGTGTCAATTGGAGCGCGTTTTACTCGCTCGTAAGTAGGCTCGGGGACGTTTCTCTGTCTCTCTCTCCCTCTTTTGGTAATTCACGAAACACCGCGAATTCATTAGAGAAATGTAAACATTTGCTAATTAGACGGTGGATAAATGTAATAAAACGTTGTTTATCGCGAAACGACGAAAACAAAGCGACGCGAAAGTTATCAAACAATTCAATTCAGTCGGAATAGATAACGTGATTTAATTAATTGAATTCATCGGCTGATATAAATTTACGATGACGCGGTTGTTTCGATGAATTGCCTTGCGAAGGGATGCAACTTTTTTAAATTCCAACAATGCACATTGTCCGCTTATTGTTATTATAAAATCATAATAGACCTCGGTCAATGAGCACCCACGCTCCGTCTCTGTTCCACTCGCTTCGTCCCCTCGCAACGTGTCGTTCGTGCATGTGCCTCGCTTGTTCATCGGCTTTTATCTTGGCTTTATCTTCCTCCGGAGATAAGCCACTATCGTTCGTCACCTCCCCCTCCCCGAGCTCGGATTTCAGTTCAGGAATAAAAACGTCAAACGAAACTTGACGACTTTCTTTTTGGAATTTTTCCGGTCATGGTTTGTTGGTTTTTTTGGCCTTTTTTTATATTCGTAATGGCATAAAAAATAGTGACAAGGAGGCCTATTGTGCAACGAGCAATTTTTTTTTTAGAGGCTGACCTAAATTTCGATAGCGTTATCACGGCGTAACCAATATTTTGTTATCGGCCTCTTTTTTCTAGGGAACGAAACGGAGATTTTATTTTTGGCGGTTGAAAATTGTAAAGAGGGTTTTATTTCTTTTCGCGATACGTGCGTCGGAGCTGCTTTTGCCGATAATGCGCTCCCGAGGATTTATAAATAAATTGTATAAAGCGAGGAATAAAAGTTATCGCGTCTCATTCATTACGAAAAATGATTTTTCGGTTTTTTTTCGATCGGGATTGGCAATTTTATCGAAATGCATTTCGGTCGCGGCGCATTATCTAATATTAGCGGCGCGATAAGGTTGGGAGATGGAAAAGAAATGATAATCGTTGATGCGGCATCGATGCAGGCGTTATTAACGTCGACGGAGAGGAATAATTCGATGGCATGGGATTTCGCCTTTCATTGTGCAACTAATCACGACCGCAGAGCCGTTATTTCGCGAATCGTGCCCGTCTCAAGATCCTCCTAATTACGAGGGGAAAAACAATCCGATCGAGGGACCGAGGAAGCGAGGGAACAGCTGATAAACAATCTCGGACACGGACCATTTTGTAATCTCGACATTTTTGATAAGGTCACGCTCGACGGCCCTTGTTTTCTCTCGCGTCAACAAAACTCTGCTTCCTCGATTCTACATTTTTCTAACTCTACGATCATCGATTAGTTCAATCGAGGCGAAAATTTTTGAAAAATTTCCTTCCAGAAAGAATCTGTGCAAAGTTACTGTAGCATTTTCTAATTTTGAAGGGATTAATGGAGTTGGGAAAAGGCGATAAATTTGTCGTATTTCGTAATTTGTTGGACTTATTCTTTAATGGATAATTCGTGGAAAAAGAATAATGTTGCGGAGCGAAAATGAAAGTTGTAAAAGTGGGACGCGAAATGAGATGCATTTTGTTCTAATAAAGAATATTTTAAAAGTGTTCTAATCCAATCCGTAAATACAATAGAAAGTACAACGAATCTAGGATAGCGAACGAATGTGGCACGTGTTCGCGTGTCTGTGTGTGGACACATGCACGTTTACCGAAAGACCTGAATTTCGCCGATTGTGTGCGCCGCGTTTGCTTGTCGAGTGAATAAATTGCATTTCGCATTGGCAGTATTAGTCAACCGGACAGAGCTGGCGCAAATCCATCGACGCCTCTCGATGAAAAAACATATTTTTCGCGAAAAACAAAAAACGTCGCTATAAGAAACGCACGGCAAGACGAAACAATAAGCAATTAACTTTTTTTTCGATTCGTCCTAACGAGCTTTTCCACGTTTTAACAAATACTTCATTAGTCCTTGCCGAATCGATTTTCCTTTTTTTTCCTGAATATATAGAACGCGACTTTTCCTCGCGGAGCGATGCATTTTTAACGTGCGAGCGAGTTTAATTGAAAACCGCTTTGCCGGATCGGTTTGATCTCGGGATAAAAAGTGAAAACGAGCGACGACTTTTTCGAAAAATAGCCGGGATTCTTGAGCGTTTTTTTCCAGCGAAAATTCAAGTTCACGGCCCTCGTTGAATAATTTATAAAGGCATGATTTTTTAATCGATCCGAAACCGGTTGAACGATATTTTTCATTCATTCCCCTTATCTTCTATGAAATTAGTTCCCCCTTGCTCGTTTTAAACGAAATAACGGCCGCGTTGAAAATTCAGCAGCGCTTTTGTATCTTTGATTCCAATCTTTCTATAATTTCCAATCGCGATTTGTTCGAGTAGTAATTCTATTGAAATACATGGCGCGTCAAACATTGAACGAATTTTCGTTTCATCCCCGGTCCTCATTTTGGCCCCGCGAACGTAATTCGATAAATATTTCATTAAACATTGGAGCGAGGAACCACGTTATATTTAATCTACCGGAAAGTGGAATATATTTCAGATGTCGAACTTATGTTTATCGAATTCTCCGTGTTGAAATTCGCTCGGAAGTAATATTCAAGGGATTAACTTGAGCGGGAAAAATACCCGGTATTTCAGCGCTTGCTCTTCTCCTCGGTCTGTCATTAAAAGCGCAAAAACATTTTCGTTATTCCTCATCGCGCCAGACGCTTTTTAATTCATTCCCGTCTTCCCGAACGAAGAGCGATCGAACAACCGGTCTTATTGCTCCGCCATTCCGCCCCCCGCTCGCGGCATTCGGCCTTTTCTGCATCCCGGGAAACCTTCTTGTTTTATCCTGTGTCCAAGTTTTTGAAAATCGCGTCGGGATCGGGCAAAAATTGACCCTTGAATCGACAATTGCATTTTTTCTCGGGGAAAAATCGTGGACGTATTTTAATGACCTTTTTTCCAATTTTTTGATCTCTTTTTTGGTGAATTATTGTGGAGTTTACCAATCACTGCGAATTTATTAGAGAAATGTAAATGTAATTTAACGTTGTGTAGCGCGAAACGACGTGAAAGTTATTAAACAATTAAATGCAGTCGAAATAAGTTGGTTATTTAATTAATTGAATTTATCTGGTAATATTAAATTATGGCGAGTCTTGGAAGGCTTGAATATGCTCTTAATTTATGTCAGATTTTTATTGTATGTGTTTTTATGTAAATTTGAAACTTATTTATTGTCGATTTTGGAGAAAATGTGTCTTGGAAATTTTCTAAATTTTTAAACTTTATTTCAACCTTGAAAGAGCATGAAAATTGATTTTGAATCAACAACTTGGTTACGCCATAACAAAATCAAAGTTCAAAAAAATTTTTGAATTTATTTTCAAATTTTTATCAAACATATTACGACGCTTATCGAAATTCAATTGATCTTTGATGATCCTCAAAACTTTGATCATTAAAAACTACTTTTTCCTTTGTTCTTTCAAGGACATTCCTAAATGTTTAAAATCATTAAAACAATTTTTCCATCGAAAATTCTATTTATTAATTTTGTTTTCAAAGTTGGAATTCAATTGAAAATTCTAGAAAATTCAGGACTGTTGATCAGCTCTCTCAACGCATCGCCGATTTCCAAACCCACAACTTTTCGAGAAAAAATGGCGAGCGAAGCTGCGAAATTTTCGCGTGAAACGAATTAGGGAAGCCCTTGCGGGGCCGCAGCCTAGAAATTAACGACGCTTTTGTTCGTCGCGAGCTTTTATTTCTCCGCAAGAAGAAAGCCGTCGACGAGATTTCGAACTATTATCGGACGATTCACGCTTTTTCTCGTAAATTCTTGCGATCCTTAACTGTGTTTGCGCTGATAGCACCGTTGACGTCATTTTTATTCGTTTTGAAAAAATTTCTGGTATTCGAGTAAACAGCGAAGAAATTCGGTGATCACGGTAACGGGAATGTTTATCGGTATTTTCCTCCCAAGACTCGTTCCGAGTTAATCAGCTCGGTTGAAATCGACTCGTCATCCGGCTTCGGCGTTCTTTCGAAACCGGCTATCATTGCATTAAATGCGAAATAATTAATTCAATCATTGCAATTGAATTAATGACGTAATTACCACTTCCAGCGCGGCAAACATAGTCGAGTGCCACGAACTTCAAGCGCTCGGTTACACTCGTCATTGTTGATTTGTCGAAAGATAATCGTAACTTTTCGTCGCCGGGGAAAATCGACGTTGCGCAATCTCGCTCAAATCTGATCGGCGCGCCAAATTTTTTGAACCGTTGTTGCCTTTGACTTGTCGTTCGAAAAACGCCCGAGTCATTCGCCGTTTCATGCTGAATTTTCCCCAAGTTTTCGATCCATTGTAAAACGAAAAAGTGTATTATCATCGAACACTTGATTTTGTCGAAACCATTTTGATGTTTTATCTATGTTCGATGTTTTATCTATGTTTCGGTGTTTTATCTGTATTACATTTCGATGTTTTCAAACTATAACGTAAGAAAACATCGGTTTATGATGATTTTTTAATTATCGTCATTTATTTTCAACTCGAAAAGAAAATGGAATGTCTCTGATGTAATTTCGAATAAATTGAAGTAATAGAACTTTTCATTAATCGCAGATTTTTAATGGTTCAAAGTGAGGCAATATCAGCTCCAAGTTTCCGAGATAAGGTTCGAAATTTTTTCGAAACGTCTACGTATTATCGTTCTCGAAGCCAAACTTTGCTTCCTTTTTCCGAGTCGCTCCGAAATTCGTTCCTTGAAAAAGTAAACTCGAACTTTTCTTGCAGCATCGATGAAAATCATCACCGGCGTTTATTCCAACACCACACGTTTCATTTTTCACGATACAACATTAAATATTGGGCTCGTTTGCGCGAGAATTGAAAGCTTTTCTTCTCTTTTGTTGCAGGAAAGGAAATTGGCGTTGAACAGGAACGTCGTGGGCTACGAAAAGAGAACAAACGAGAGCGGCCAAGATTCGCAGTGGCATTTGGAAGACATTGTCGCCAAAGCTAAAGACACCTGGAAAAGCGAAAGATTCGACGACGGGGATCGCTTCGAATACGAGGAAAACTCGGGCGCCTGGTTACCGGAAAACGGAAACGGTTGCGAGGACATCGGTGAGAGCGTATTTTCGGAATAATTCGCCCTAATGACCCGATCAAGGCGATTAATCGGCTTTCTCCTAGCGCCTGGATCGCAAACTTTTTCGTTAAAGTCTCGAGAAAAAAAGGGGCGGAAAAAAGCGCAAGAAACGGAGCGCCGTTTTTCGTCTTTATTCAAATTTTATTCATCAATTACGCCGTTCTCGTAAAGTCGCTATTTTCAGGCGCGTTTAAACATGCAAATTTAAGCGTATTATTTACGAGCTTAGGAAGCGCGACTTTAAGGGGATACTCATATTGATGAAACAAATTTTAATTAAAAACTTTGCATCCCGGAAAGGACGTGACGGAATTGTTTAAATTTTTCTTTCCCCCTTTTGGCGAATTTCACCTGACTCGACCTTGTAATTTCAGCAACCGGCGGCGAGGAGAGCAACGAGCCGGTGGTGAACCTCGAAATCGGGGGTAGAGGCGAAGAAGTGGTGGTGCCAGGCGTGCGCATGCAGCAACGCAGTCCTGTAACCCCGACAGCGACAGCGGCGACAACGTCCAACATGTTTCCTCAGCAGTACTGCTTAAGATGGAAATACCACCACAGCAACCTGCAGACCATGTTCTCGCAGCTGCTCGAGCGACAGGCGTACTGCGACGTCACGCTCGCCTGCGAAGGCAAGACGCTCAGAGCGCACAAGGTAATTTCGAACTACGCGCCCCCGACGCGATTTTGAGATTTGAGAAGAAAATTCGAGATTCGTTTGTTATCGAAGTTTTGAGGGGTGAAAAACATGGAATTTTACATGGATGTAGAAGCGGCAATTCTGATAAAAGTTCACGTATCGCCGTGCTATCTTGATTGGTAACGATTTTTAATTACTTTAATCAGGAGTAAGCGCGCTTGTTTTTATCGCGCTTCGGGCACATAATATTAAAGAGATAATGTGTACCCAGCACTTGGACTTAATGCGATTAAAATCGCTGCGCGATATAACTCCTCGGAGCGCGAAAAATCTTCCTCGCGTTTTTCCAAACCTTGAACTTATATCTTTTTTTTTTCGACTCCGGTTATGAAAAATGCAAACTCGTCGATTCGGGTTAATAAATTTGACCCTTTTCCGACACTTTTTACCTTGTCGCTTTATTAAAAAATCGCACGTTCGAACGTCGGGAAAAGTAGGTTAATTAAGGAATAATTTTAATCAGCCGCCGAATTAATCTCGGCGAAATTCTAATTACTCGCGGGGTCGGTCGGCGGTTTTTATTTTCATTGCGAGTTCCTAACGAAACATGCAAATTTCTTCCCGAGGACAATCGAAATTCTTTTTTTGTTTTTTCGAAAAAAATTCGCCGAGGCAATCTTTGCCCCGCTTCTATCGACTCGTTTCCTCCCCCTTCCCTCCCCCCTTCGGGCGTTCTTTCCGCTTTTTCGCGAGTTCTTCAACCAACCAGCAGAATTTCTGAGACTCTTCTTATTGCACGCTTGCCGGGCCTCCCACCACGTTCCTCTCTCTCTTTCTCTTTCAACCAAGAACATAAAACTTGACAAACGATCAATTTTCTGTTCTTTGTTTCTTACCACGAAAAAGCCCGACGCTTCTCCCCCTTTTTCTCTCTGTCTCTCTCTCTCGGGCTCCCCTCTTTCGACGCTCTCGACCAAACCACCCACTACCCCTTTCGCGTCTTCCTCTTCTTCCTCGTCATTTTTCGTCCATCGGCCCCTCTCTCTCCCCATTTTTTTTCCCCCCCGATGGCCTATGCGTCGAAACGAGCCGCGCCGCGCAGAGGAAAAGGTAGCATTCTATCAAAGTAGAGTAGTACATTTGGCTTGGTTTATTTTTTACTTTGGGAGGGGTCCAAATTGTAAAATCAATACTTGCTCCTAAACGCGGAACGACGCGCTCTTTCTCTTTCTCTCTTTATCTCTCCGAAGTCCACTCGGTGGTTTTTTTTTTTGGGTCACACTCCTGTCTGCGCGCGACCCGGGCCGCCGTTTCCGTCAATTGGGCCCCGGCAACCGTAACAAACGGAAAGTATTGCCCACGCTAGACCGAAAGCGCCGGCGCTGGCTTTTCCCCCCCCCCCCCCTGGCCGCCTCCTGCCCCCCGCTCCCACGTCCGCCGTTGCTTCTAACACAATCGCCATCTCTCTCATC
>JABFQM010001158.1:0-24023 GCA_022816865.1 Zelostemma sp. ZL-2020
TATTGTCGCACCTACTCCACCCAATGTCTCTCACAATTGACGCGTTCTGCTTTTCGTACCTTCATCAATCAAACTCGAAATGCGTTTTATCCCGTATTCCATGCTTTCTCAACACAGCCAATTTCTTCGAACTCGACGGCTGGAATCGTCGCTACTTTCGTGACGTTCGGGCTTGTTTTGATAGAAATTGTTTACGGGATGGGAAATTCCGAGGGGCTTGATTTTCTTTTATTCGCGCTCGAAGAGATCCGGGATGCGGGATATCGATACCCACATCTCGGGGACGATCGAACTGTCCCGGAGTTGACTCTTCGGGCTCGAAAATGAGCAACTCTGCCCACGCGCCGAGCACTTAATCCGACAGTTTCCATTACTTTCGTGCCGTACCCTCTCTCTTTCTCCGTAAAAAGAGCTTGACGTTATTGCGGCGTTATTCCGGAGTTTTGAACGCCCACGAAAAAATGCTTGTTATGTTGGGGAGGTAAAAGTTCGTTATCTTACGCCGATAGGGTGATAAAAGCCATTTTGAGGGATGCCGGGGATAAATAACGAATCGGGGATGTTTATCGGCGAGACGTAGAAAAAGTTTTCACGTGGATTTTTCGTTTATGGAAAACGTTTGCGCGTCTTTGAGCGCGTGGACGGAGAAAATTATTCATCAACGTCTCGTGGCGTGTTTCGCGGGCATTTTACGGGAAGATTCTACCCACGTAAATAGCGCCGATTTATCTCGTGGCGCGGCCTCTCAAAAATACGGCAGAATCTCGTGTCGCCTGGCATAAAGGATCGATATCGCAAATCGGAGATACGCGCCTGATGCGCCCGAGTGTTTGCAAGAAATATTAGAGTTCTTATTCTTATCGTCTCGGGTCCTTTATCGAATACGTATCTTCTCATATGTAAAGTTGAACACTCGATTTCGGAGATAACGAGCGTCAAAATGAAAAAGTACCCATTACCAGATATCAGAATTTGATAACGAGAACGATGTTTTTCCCCAATTTTTTGAGAATAAATAATAAAATTTGGAGAATATGTTCCGAGTATCCATGAATTTTTTCAGAATTTTTCACTGCGTAATTTTAGTGCAAGATTTGACGAAAGCAAAAGTGGGATTTGGAAAAAGTTATGTACCTCATTCAAATTTGAAGACAAAAGAAAAATGGAAATTAAGTTAATAAATTAAGTTAATTTATGCAGGAATACAAATTCAAATTTTCATGAAAAATATGAATTTTTCAATAGTATTAATCATTTATAAAAAAAACTTTTAGTACGTACTTTTTCTCTAAAACAACGAATGCTGTATTAAATTATTTAATAAAAAATTTTATTTCTAGTGGCATTTGCATTCAGGTTAAATAAAAAAGTGAAATTATAACTTTTCTCACTGTCATTTTCTTTTTAAATAATTAAGAAAGGATTTTTGTTCGATTCGTAATTTGGCAACGAACAATTAATCGATTAACTGCTGGTTTTGCTACGTTTCGTAATTTTTGGAATAATTGTTCATGGCTCTGCATATTTCGAATTCGTTACCCTTAATCGATTACTCTCACAGCCCTAATTAAATGCGTAACAAAGTCACGTGATTCTCCGCGCATTAAAGCTTAAACGAGTAATTTGTCCCAATTTCCTTAATCGCCGAAGGCCCGAAATTTCCGTCTTTTCAAAACATCACGGTAATTTGCGACGCACCGCAAATTAATTTTGCGAATTTTCGAAATTGCAGCAGCGGGAAATTACAAGTTTCTGCGGTCGACAAAAAATCGTAAACACATTGTAAAGGCAGGTTCGAAACATTGCCGTAGTAGGAAAAATGTTAAACCGAAAAAAAAGTAGCGTGTCGAACGGAAACGTAAGGTATAGTAGCGCGTAAAGTAAACTGTGAAGCACCGAGCGCGTTGGGTGGTCTCGAGTTCGCCGTGGGTGGTCGCTCACTAGCACCGTTTTGATATTAAACGAGTCCCCCTCACCTACTGCACCTTTATGACAACGAAACTTGGCCGCTGCACCTAATGTTACATTTGCGTACCGAAATTCGGTATAAAACGTGAAATTAAACCCACTTTTGCAACCACATACACATACTTTTACTTATACTCGTATGCAGTGTTATCAATTACCAAAAGTTTTTTCTTTCGATTCCCTTTTTAAAGAAAAACTCAAATTTAAACAAATTTTGAACTTTCCACAATTATATAGATATTGGCGATAGTTTTTTAGAGTTTTCGATATGTTTTAATGATTGTTCCTTCAATTAACGTCGTTGACAAAGTCCCGACTAGAAAATTGACTAGAACACGAGAAAAAATATTATTATAAAGAAAAAAAAGTATTCAAACTATAGGAAGATAAATAAATTTGAGACATAAATTTTTATAGATTTTTTTTACGTCATCGTAAAAAAAGTTTTTGTAACTTTGGCAACATTTGTTATTACGTAATTCAGATTTCTGAATAGGACTCGAATAAAGGGCCGAAAGCTAGAAATAAAACGAAATAACTCTCGAAGAAGATGTGAAATTGTCGGCTCCGAGAGTGTCACCTAAAGTTTATTTATGTGGTATAAAAACGTTTTCAAGATCAAAGAATTTTGCAGGGATTCATTTCCCGTCCCGCCGTTTCGAGTCGTCTGTGAATTCGACGAAAAAGAGAAAAGAAAATCGCAAAAATTAACCGCCGCGATCTTTTTTGCTAATTAATCCAATTAGCATTCGTCGAGTCACCTTTATTATTTTTCAATTTGCACAGCAAAGGAATAAAAGTCCTTTAACGGAACCACGGTACAGAGTTAATCACGTACTTGGGGTTTCTTTCGTCCCTTTTTTTTTTAATCCGCCAATGATTTTAGCGAAAAAGACACCTGCTCCGTGCGGCGAGTCGCCGCGGAGCATGCGCCGCATGCGTAATCGCGCCGTCATGCAAAACCGCGAGGACCGAATAACCAATTGCGCGCTTTGTGAAATCGTTCTTTGGCAATTTCGGCAAATGACGCGATTACGCAAGAAACAAACGACGCGTCTTTCGCGAAGCGAATTACATTTTCTAAAAATAAAAAAAGCATTCGCGTTAAAAAAGAAAACCCATCTTTTTTGTGAGAATGAAATAGAATGAAATAGAATGAAATATCGACGGCAATCAAGCATTCGCGGAAGAGGTCTAAAATTTTTTTAAATAAATTGGCATAAATCAGTCCGTTCCCTGAACAATTTAAATTTCTGTTAACTACATCGATTTATCGTGCCTTTATCGTCCCTTCATTGGCCGGCGGCACGCGTGTCGAAACTCGGCATCTTCGATTTCTCATTCCTTTCATCTTCATTTTCCTTCTTCTTCCTCCTCGCGCCCTGCCGTTCTTATTGTGCGAGGGGACTTTTAGTGACGGGTCGTGCAATCGAGATAGCAGCGACGGCTCTACGTGATATGACGCTATTAAGGGGTCGAATGACAAATTTCCGAAATAGAAAAAAAAGAGAGAAAGAGAGAGAGAGAGAGAGATTTTGGTACAGCGAGTCCCTTTCGTGCCGGACTAAAGTTGGTAAAGTCCGTAACAGAAAGGCATCGAAGGACGAAACGAACGTAAGACCAGAATTTGGGGGACAGTAAAAGCGTCCGTCACTTGGGTGGTCCCGTCCTACGCTAATGCCCCGGAACAGGTAGTTCCCGAAAATTTACTGACTTTCGAGATATTTCGTGGGGCTCATTGTGGGACGAAAATGGATGAGGCTCATCGACAATAGCAATGGCACTCGCATCTTATCCATATTTATCCCGGAAAGGATAGATACGTCCAACCGCAGGCTGTCAAGAATTTTTGCGTCAGGCTTTTTCAAGTTTATTCGCCTTTTCTGAAGCTTCGGGGGGAAGAAAGAATCGTAAACAAGACGTAACCCACGCTCGGATGATACGCGGATAAAAAACTGGGAAGGGACGAAATATATTGGAGAAATTTTGTGGTGCTGTATTTTTCGAATTATTGCGTCGAGTTGGCTTCTCGTTTATCTATGTTTTATTATTATTTCTATTTACTCGAGTTTTAAATAACATATTGCGAAACAACAAAAAACTAAACGAATAAAAGTTGAAATCATGACAAGGGTGAATTGGAAAAAATATTTATAATGCAACATAATTAATTACATTTTATATGCCAGTACAATTTATTTAAAAATATATCCTTCTTCATGAAAAAAAATACGCGAGTGAAAAAATTGTACAAAAATGTTCGTGACGAACAATTGAACATTTTAACAGTTTTGTAAAAGAAAAATGTTTATTTCTTAGCTAATTTGCATGGCGTTTTGAAAAATATTCATTTGTCAAAAAGATACACGCATTTGTTTAAAGAATTTTTGACCGACTTGCTGAACAAATGCATGTATCTTTTTGGCAAATGAATATTTTTTAAAAAGCCGCGGTCAAGTTGTTGCAAATAGTCCTGTGAACAATATAAATGACCAAACACGCAAATTGGCTGAGAAATAAACATTTTTCTTTTAAAAAACGGTGAAAATTTGCAATTGTTCGTTACGAGCATTTTTGCACAATTTTTTCACTCGCGTATTTTTTTCCGTGAAGAAGAAGATGTTGTTTAATAAATTATACTGACATATTATATGCAATTAATTATGTTGCATTGTAAATATTTTTTCCAATTCACCCTTACATTAAAGTCTCGATCCACCTTAATCCATAAAAATTAAATTGGTTGAATTTCAATATTGAAAAAAATTAATTATTATAGACTTCTACACAGCATATAAAAAAATTGGGAACTTTTATCAGAAACGTACTAAAAAAACCTATCAAATGGGATATAAATTTCTCTTGTATATAATAATTTTCCCCACATTTTTTTTCTCCGAGTAGAAAAAAGATAAATCGGAAATGTAAAATTCACTTTTCAGCGCAGACAAATTTCCTCAAATTTTTCTCAATCATTTGTGTCTTCTGCAAAATCAAATCATCAATAAAATTCGACTGCATGATAATTTCTGACAATAATGCAACTGTATTTAAACAATTTTAAGGAAACATGAATTCGGTCAAATCATAGCATTTTTCACCGAAAGAGCCACTTAACTTCAAAACTTTTATGACCGCGTTTATACCAGAAGAATATTAAAAGGTAAAATAATTCTCAAGAAACATAACTCGAAAACTACTGCAATTATGGACTTAAGTTGTTCTTCCGAGAAACAGATGTGCTCTCTCGTTTGCCCATGCAAGGATGTCTATCCAGCTGTTAATTTTGGCAAATTGCAAAAGGACTTTGTCGAGTTTCACCCGACAATATGTCCAGCTCCTTCCCTTTTCCTCGCGCAAAAGTACTCAACTGAAACAACAGGGCAAAAAGTCGCAGTAAACGCTAAAAGCGCTAATGAAAACGGTTTTACGCTCGGAGACTTTGTTTTCAAAGTAAACCCCAAGAAAGAGCAGCCGAGCGAGCATTAGGGATGAAGGACAGGGCGAGAATCATGACCTGACGTTTCGATTTGAAGAACCGTATCGAGCGGACGAGCATTGTCGGCTGCTCATATTGCTTTTCATTATGGTTTCGAGCTCGGGGACCACCGGCGTCGTCGCAATTAGTAAGGCGGATCTTCCTGCACGTGTATGCTGGCCGTCAAAGAGACTGTTTTAGAATTAATGATCTATAAAGAAACGCTGCGGTAACGACCGCACGCGCTCTTCCCGACAGTACACGCTGAAAACTATCCGAGTCGGTAATTACACGCGAGTATCTGATCTGCGTGAAACAGCCAAGGGCGTCATGAAGCTAATGCTTATGAGCGCAATTAGAGAAGTATGCAAACCATCGGAACGAATGAGAATTCGAGGCCGAAAAATGTGGAAATGAGAGCGATGGCAACAAAATCATCCCGCGAAATCCGGTTACCCGATTTCATTTCCTCGTTTTTTCCGTCGTGGAAACGCGTTTCTAGTCTTCGATACGAAAATTCTTATGATTTCACATTTTCACCATTTAATTTTCTCGATTTAATGAACACTTCGAGTATTATTTCCGTTGATGAATGACGCGGGCATTTAATTAACGAAAAATCAAAATAGAATTACGAGTTGTAAAATGTTTTAATGCGTAATATAAAACGTTCATAAAACGAAATGTATTTCCTGTACATGGTAACATAACGTATCGCATATGCTCATTATACTATTTTGTCGGTGGGTGGTCCACGGTGGACCGGTAAGTCAAGCGGTCGACTTGTTACTCGATAGTATCTCGCGTCGTGCACGCATCGCTAGCTGTGGCGCCGCGAGAACGAACCATCTCCGATGAGGTTTCTTACATTGCGTAAGAAGGTAGTCCACGAAAAAGAACGAACAAGTCTTTAATGACATTATACCGAGAAGAGTTTTATCATATTTTTTTTCACGTCTGAATTAAATTATTTCCTCTCGTTTCTTGCATTTCTTTTTCCCCCCTTCGTCTCGGAAAAGAGTGCCCGTAATCTTCTCGAATCTTACGATTCGGAAGATTGATTTAAGGCTAACGCGTACTTAAGTGCGTGCATTTTATTTTCAAGAATTTCTGCAAAGAAATTTTATTCTAATCAAATTTAATTAGGAAAACATTTATGGGTAATGATAAAATCAATTAATATTTTCATCTAAACAAAATGTGTGAATAAAAGTGTAATGCAATAAAGCGTAATAAAAAATGCACAACTGACAATTTTTAAAGTATTAATTCATATCACGCCCGATACTATTAACATTATTTGATTAAATTTATATTCTCAGTTTCCCTTACTCGAAACGTCGACCAGTTATTTTGCATGAATCATTGACAAATGGAGCACGTAATGACCAAAGTGGCGCTTCGAGTTTAAATAAAAATAACGACCCAGCATCCTAGGGATACGGGACCCGATGGACACGCTTGCCTACTGGACCGTTTGTTCAGGCGCGCAAAGAGCGATCAAAACACTCGAGTGTTCTTTTATCCCCCGCTCTCAAGAGCGGCCAAGTACGTCGGGGCCGGCAAAGATCAAAGCTCGTCTTATGAAGACGCCGGTAGTACCAGCTGACAAGCTAAGAAATTCGTGAGGATCATCGTCAGGCCGCTTATCAGCAAGCGGCTTTTCACTCGCCAATGGAAGCCCATGCAAGCGTTTTATAATTCCCCTCGGAAACTTCTAACGCCTCGCGAAACATCCTTTGATGAAGTTGTAAACGTCCGAGCGTCTCCGGAATAAAATATCGCCGAAGATTCTTTACGCAAGCCCTTCATTAATATTCGCAATGAAGCGGCCGACGAAATCTCTCTCGATCTTTCGTCCGAAGTAGCCACATTAAGAACGTTCCGGCTCTTTGTTACGAGCTTTTCGCGTCTCGTTGACGAAACGAATCCGCTCGAGTTGCGAGAAGGATCGTTTTGCGCCGCACTGGAAGTGTTGAGCGAGAAGAACGTGTGCGCGGATGCATTCTCCCTTCCCCAGTTTCGCGTAACGGTCCTAGCTTTCGCGTTGCAATGACCTTTTCAGCTATGAGCCCCGATCAACTAGTTTTTCCATCCCGAACCGTTCGCTCGCTCGTTTACGAACGAACGAAAAGCCTCCGGTTTTTCCGTTGCGTGCCAAAATTTCTGGAACGCGAAGAATGCTCGGAAATAAAAGTTGCTCCCGAGAGGCGTCATTCGCGTTACAAGCAGTAATATAAGACATAAAACCCAATGTTTCTCGTTAAAGTTATCGAGTCGGCGTGGGCGGAAAGTCAAACATTCGGTAGCCGGCGCATTAATGTACATTAGTACACAATTCCTTTGAGGCCGCAGACCGATGCAATAATTTCATTTCCAGTTTCTATTTTCGGACCACGCGCCATTCTCGGCTTCGCGTATTTGTATGTACAAGTCGTCCTAATTCGTTCTAAGGAACAAAGTTGGTGGTCGCAACGTTCCCGATACTTTTCGAAATTATTGTCTTCGTTTTTTTTTCCTTCAAATTTCACGCGTGAAATCGTTCCCGATATCGTGATCGCGGCATCGAGGTGGGTGGTCTCTCATTCGTATCTTACCACTTTCAATCGTTTCATCCTCGTCTCACTCTGTCCCCGCCTCCTCTTCCTCTTCTTTTTCTTCTCTTCCCTTTTGCCTCCCTCGTTCCATCTTCCTCTATCCTCGTGGATTCCGCGCATCTAAGCCACTTGCCATATTTCCCGATTCTTTCTCTCTTTTCATCTTTCACGCATAAGGTCCCAAACAACTTATCTTGTGGGACTGTCAGGAATCGCATTAATATGCATCAGCGAAGAAGGAACAGCGCCTATTGCATATACATAACTCCGAAGTGATGTGCTTCAGTCCTCTTTCTTCTCGTATCCTTTAGCCAAATTGTCCCTACTTTTTTTCATTTCGGCTTGCTTTTTGACATGTTTAGACAGCCGGAAGACATTTTGGATTTCGCCGTTCTCGGACGTTCGATCGACGGTAGCTCTTTATCTCTTCGTTATTGCTAATTGAGGAGTTTCGTATCGAATAACGTCTAATTTAAAATTTATCGAGGAGATACACGAATCGATATTTAACCCTTTCGAAACGTATTTTACACTAAAAAATATCGAATCTACGATTTACCGAAAAAATGTTATCTGATCCTTCAAAAATGGACCATTTTTCCGATTTTCAAAGGTTTTTAAAAAAAAATGATTGGAATTTATGTTAAGTATTCATAGTTTTCTTCGTAAAATTGTTTGAGGTACATAATTTTTAAATCAGTGAAAAAGTTCCGAATTCGTATTTGATTTGTTCGTACGATCTAATTGTTTTGAATATAAAATACAATATTTAAAATGATTAACAAAGAGGTCGAAAAGTATACATTTAATTATTTATAACTAAAAATACTGGTAACTTTACCATAAACAATTTGGAATAAAACGTGTATTTGAAATTTGAAAATGTAAGTCATTATGATGATGTAAAAATAAATAAACAGAGAATAAAAATTGAGGAGTTTCGTATCGAATAACGTCTAATTTAAAATTTTTCGTAATTTATCGAGGAGATACGCGAATCGATATTTGACCCTTTCGAAACGTATTTTACACTAAAAAATATCGAATCTACGATTTGCCGAAAAAATTTTATCTGATCCTTCAAAAATGGACCATATTTTCCGATTTTCAAAGGTTTTCAAAAAAAATGATTGGAATTTATGTTAAGTATTCATAGTTTTCTTCGTAAAATTGTTTGAGGTACATAATTTTTAAATCAGTGAAAAAGTTCCGAATTCGTGTTTGATTTGTTCGCACGATCTAATTGTTTTGAATATAAAATAAAATATTTAAAATGATTAACAAAGAGGTCAAAAAGTATACATTTAATTATTTATAACTAAAAATACTGGTAACTTTACCATAAACAATTTGTATTTGAAATTTAAAAATGTAAGTCATTACGATGATGTAAAAATAAACAAATAGAGAATAAAAAAGGAAACATTGCAGCAAACTTGACGCCAGAATATTATTAACGAAATTTCATCCGAAATGAATTTTTCCGAATTTACAAATATTTATTCTAACTTGTCTAATTGCCATAATTTTACCAGTCAAATTTGCGATTTTTTATAACAAATTATCGTAAAAAAGCAATCGTCAATCGTCGCCAAATCAAAAATGTTGAATCATTTCTATTTTTTAAATTTTCTACAATTTAAAATTCAATTTGTAGCTATTTCTTGAAATTAATCCGAAAATGTGCAAGATGTTTCCTGTAGGGAATTTGCTAAGCTTCATTTTTTGCTAAGTATGATTTTTTGAAATTGTTCGCCGTTTTTGAGTTATTTTCAAAAAACCATGTTCACCTTAAAACTCAACTTCGATTCTGAACGATGAAAAATTATGTCATTTTGAAAAATTATTCTTTATTTTGCGTGAATTGTTATCTTTATTTATTCATATGCATTTCAACGGGATTCGACTAAACTAATTAAATCAATAAATACCGAACACTTTTTTACGCACAATAAATTTCAATTACGAAATCGAAATGATGATCGTCCAAAATAATAATTATATTTTGGTATAATGGTCCGTAAAGTAAATATACTACGCTCTAAAAACAACCAATTCAATCGAGACGAAATCTGTGACGTAAGAAAAAATTCCTCAAATTCCTCATTCAAAACGAATTTTCTCTCGTTGATTCCTAAAAATGTCCACTCGAGATAAACAAAATCCACTCACCGGCGCAGACAGCCAATTTCATATCCGGCCAAATAAATTTCGACTCGCGGAGGAAGCGGAAAATTTCCGCGGGAAATTCAAACCAATTTCCCGTTCCGTAAAACGATGCATCGAGGTGCGAGCGGAAAAAGTCTACGAGCGCAGATGGTAATGCGCTAGAATTTCTTGATTCCAGCGAAGTATTTCTAAGAGTGTTTTTCCCCGCGAACTAATCGACTTTTTTCCCGGCGACGCTATACAAACGTTTTTGCAACGTCGGCGAAACGCTTTCGCGAAGTCGCGCTTCCGTTGATGGCGAATCGGGGCGAGGATGATTCGAATGAATGGGTTTCGGAAGCAAATATCTTAATTCCTCGACAGCTGGTGCCTCGGATGTTAATCTAGATAGGGCCAAGCTCTCCTTTTGCGGCGCTATCGCGTTATTTCAGTTGAGAGGCATTCGACCGCGTGCGCGCGAGTTCCTCCGACATTGTCGAGAGAGTGCACCCACTCCGAGAGATCGGAGACGCGCGTCGCGTTCGCGTACCGCAAGAGAGCCTCGTATATGTGTGAGTGATGTTTTTGCTTGAGGGGAAGTGGTACCGCGTGTGTGGTCCACCGCGGTCTCCTCCCCGCCCCGCCGCTGCCACTGCCGACCTACCGCTGTATCCTAGCAACGTGAGACGCCGCGCCTGAGCGGCCAATGAACGCTCAGAGTTCTTACACCGTCGGGAGCCTTCGAGTGCCGTCGGCTGTGACGTCAGCGAAGCACGCAGGAACGGCGGCGCAGCTTTTCGATACCCTGTCCTCATTTTTGCAGGGATTACGAAAAGCCGTTAATTAAAGGAACTTTGGCATTAAATAACGCGAATGCAATCAGAAGGTGTTGAAAATTGAAACATTCATTAGTTTCTACATCAGTTTACAAGATTGTTTTAATCAAAACTGACGCAGTTTGTAGAAGATGTTTTTTTTTTCAGCTCGATGTAATTTAAATTAAACGATTGATACATTTACGGGAACATCACAGTTGTGATGAAACAAGTGCAATGTTTCAAATATGCGAATCGACATTGAATAAAGTCTCGTGAAATGCAATCGTCGTTTATGTTTATTTTTTATTTTACGAAAATGCTTGAAAAGCAATCGATGTCGGTACAAAAATAACGAACAGGGCTCGACGATAACTCGAGTCCCGTGCTAAAATTGGCGAAATTGCGCAAAAAGTGTTTGGTAAACACGGGGACGAAAAGCCGAGGGCCCCTAAAGCTGCAAGTACGGCCCTGCCCAGAGACTCACGAGGCGTCCGAGAAAGTGGAGGGGTGATAGTCGACGGCTATGGCCGAGTGGTAGGTAGGCCAGGGAAAGAAATGTGGCAGCGGATTTCGCTTCAGTATAGACTTCGACTGCTCCGAGCGGCGGTCGTGGAAGAAAAAGAAATTTAGTTGGCGGACACGCGGAATCCGAAATCCCCGCCGCGCTCATAGAAAAGCGCCGTTGCGTTCCGCGTTAAAAGTCGCAACGAGAGGAATCGTGCAAAAAAAACAAACGCGAAGCAGCGCACGGTAGTTCCTTTCTCTCTGCTCGTCATAGTAAATAAAAGTTCGAGGAAGGAGAGGCGGCAGCAGAGGGCAGTAATAACAACCGCGAGAGAGTCCAAGAGAGCTCGAGAGAGAAAGACGTGTGCGTTTACACCTACGCGAGCGGTAAAATCAGCGTCGATCTTCGTCCCGTAACGTGGTGAAGAGAAACAACAGTGCGCCTTAAGGAGCCCGGCGAATGTCAGTGCGTCACGTGACCGGGGGCTCGGCGATATTTGCCAAATACACGCGCGTTTGAAATTTCGCGCGCCTCGAAAGTGGCAGTGTGAGTGTGCGAGAGGGTATACAAGTGTTTTTGCTTCGGATTTGCCTAGATGTACGCGGTGTCATTGGCCGCTCTCGATGACGACGATGCAGGACAGCGAGTGATAAATCAACGCTCGAAGAGCGATTTTATTCGATCCCCGCGCTCTTTTCGTATCTTTCGTTCCGTATCCTCGAGTTAGATCGAGTTTACCGAACGCAGAGTTCGCGAGACGAGGAGAGCGTCCTGCCGTGGAGCAGATGCATGACAAATCATGGTCGCTGCGTCCGGCCCTACAGGGATCCTAGCGGGACGCCCTTCCGAGACCCAGAGCCAGTCGCCTTTGCGAAATGCATGCTCGCGCAACGCCGCGAGCGCGAACCTCGTCTTCGACGAGCTCAAGGACGTCGCCAAGGCGGAGGTGCAACGTCGGCACGAGTCGGATCTTTTCATCAGGACCAGCTGGGCCGATGCCCATGAGGCGCTTCAGCAGGTCGAGAAGGTACACCGCCTTCTCCAGCTTTCTCCTTCTTTCTCGCTTCCCCTTCGTTTTACCCATCCTCTCTTTGTCCTCGTGCTCTTCTTCTTCTTCTTCTTGGACCTTTTTTCCCTGCGGATTCCGAGAGTTCCTCGCCGTTTTCAAATTCGCCCCCGAAAAGTACGTCGACGTGGTGAGAACTCGTTGGGATTCCACTGGAACGCGGAGGAAATGTCGTAGGGTTCGTTTTGTTTTTGCGGGAGCATCGGGGAACGAGTTTTAAGGGCTTTTTGATGTTGTTTCCGGAGTCAAGGAATGCGAGGGCAACGAGAGCACGATTCCGATGATTTGTCATCCCTTATTCGAAATTATACGTTTCTCCGATGATTTGTCCTTTCGCCGCGCGCCCCGACTTTGATTATGGATCGAGCGATCTGTATTATTGATCAGCGAGGGCCAGGATGGAGGAACTTTTCTTCGATGCCGCCATGTGATCATTGTTTGGCCCAACGTGTAATTTTACATGACGCGTTTTCTCCCCCGGCTACTTTTTTCTACTTTGTACATTAAGATAGAGATTCGTGTGTTATGATTTGAGGAAAGAGATTGTCTTCGTGGGATGGGGGTGACGCCGGGGTGTTTAACTAGATGGAATTCCCTTTTATTTGAGTTGGAGAACAAGTCTTTAGGCGGAAAATTGGACGAGATGTGCGAGTTTGAATTTTGAAGTTGAGAAAATTGCGAACTGATTCTCTCTAAATTCTAAAAATTGTGAGCTTTTACTCTTTATGGAGTGGAATTAACGCAGTATTAAATTATTTATGTGAAAATTGAATACTTGAACATGTTTAACGACTGAAAATCTCGATATAACGAAACTTGCACTATTTTTAAAAACACGGAAATGTCTCGAATTCAAATTGTGAAGACATTAAAAAATTGCGAAAATTGATAAAAATTAGCGCGTGCGCTGAATTCGGAGTTACATTGATTGAGAGATTCTAAAGTATCATACATTCTTATCGAAAAACGTTAGAAAGAATTTGCATCTTCCAATAAAAATTTTTTTTGTCGTTTTTTCATATCAAAATTTGACCAAGTTTTCGATCGATTAATAACTACATTTAGTATAAAATTGAAAGTTTTAAAAACTACATAAAATGTATCTTCAATCGTAAATACATTTTGTGAATTATATAACCAATAATCGAAAAAACCGATAAATTATTCATAAATTCAATCATTTCCGTACGGAATTGTTCCCTTCAATTGTTCATGTAAAATTTAAACAAACCTACATGAATTTAAAAAATCCCCGTATCTTATTTTTTATTTGTATTCGAAAGTTAGCAAAACACCCAATTTTCGAAAAAGTTTTTGAGCGACATTTTTTTTTCGCGCAACTAAATAGCAAATAAAAAGCGGCAAATTTGGAGCCTCTTAAATGTTTTCACTCATCATTTTTTACATGGGTGTTTCGCTAACTTCATATAAAGTTAGCAAAAAACCGAATAAAAAATAAAATTTTTCAACAAAACCCAATTTTTTTCGCATATTTAAGGTGGATCGATACTTTAATGCAAGGGTGAATTGGAAAAAATATTTATAATGCAACATAATTAATTACATTTAATATGCCAGTATAATTTATTCAACAGTATCTTCTTCTTCACGAAAAAAAATGCGCGAGTGAAAAAATTGTACAAAATTGCTCGTAACGAACAATTGCAAATTTTAACAGTTTTTTAAAAGAAAAACTTTTATTTTTTAGCTAATTCGCATGTTCGGTCATTTATATTGTTCACGGGACTATTTGCAACAACTTGACCGTGGCATTTTGAAAAATATTCATTTGCCAAAAAGATACATGCATTTGTTTAAAGAATTTTTGACCGACTTACTAAACAAATGCATGTATCTTTTTGGAAAATGAATATTTTTCAAAACGCCACGGTCAAGTTGTTGCAAATAGTCTTGTGAACAATATAAATGGCCGAACATTCAAATTGGCTGAGAAATAAAAATTTTTCTTTTAGAAAACTGTTAAAATTTGCAATTGTTCGTTACGAGCATTTTTGTACAATTTTTTCACTTTTGTATTTTTTTTCGTAAAGAAGAAGATATTGTTAAATAAATTACACTGGCATATTAAATGTAATTAATTATGTTGCATTATTAATATTTTTCCAATTCACCCTTGCATTAAAGTATCGATCCACCTTAAATAAAATAGCGGGTAAAATTTCGATGTTTTTAGAGCCACCATTTTTAAAAAAAAGGTACAAAAAATCAGTTTTTTAGCTTGGAATTTTTCCAGAAATGTGTCCCATTTGCCTGGATCAAAAGAGATAAACTTATTTTTGACATGTAATTTTGTCAAATGGAAACGAAAAGACTCGGACAAAGGAAGCTTTTCTGATAACGATTTTTACCTCGAATATGAATGGAAATGTTTCGAATTTCTTGTACGGGGCTTCAAAGGGATTTAAGCTAATGACAAAAAAGGGCAATTTTTACAACTTATTTTTACATGCAAATGTAGCTCTCTTTGAAATCCTTTGTATTATAACAAATGAAATTGCGAATAACGAAAAACAAGATTTTTCTTTCTACCTCCGGGAATTAATTTCTTTTGTAATTAGAAAGAAGCCTCTACGAAAGCAATTAATTTGATGGTTTTTAATATTTCATATAACCCAGTATACGACCTAAAAAATTATTTTTGTTCAAGTCTAATAATTGAAAACCGGAAAACTCCGATAAAATCGATTTCAAAGTTATATTAAAAAACTTTGAAAAGGTTTCACATTTTTTATAAATAAATGATTGAATTTCTCGCATCACATTTTTATCGGTATACGACCTACAAAAATAATTTTTTTTCGGTTTTTTTAAAAACCGAAAAACTCCGATAAAATCAATTTCAAAGTTATATTAAGAAACTTCAAAAAGGTTTCACATTTAAAAAAAATGAATGATTGAATTTCTCGCATCACATTTTTATTTCCCAAGCATAATTTCATTTGAAGATAATTAAAGCAGTTTAAAATTAAACTTCTATCCTTAATTTATATCAGCATTGCATTGCAGATTCCAAAAGTTCGCGGATGCAATTTTCAAAAAATTTCAAACGATGAGAAGAGTCCAGATCTGCATTAAACATTGACAATTCCAACTTCAATAAGCAACTTCACGGAAAAAAACGCAATTGAAATCTACAACTTTACCATAAAAACCTTTCTATATCACGAACAAAATAAATAAGTAAAGGTATTTTGAAAAAAGAACGTGGCTCGCATCAAAAACCTCGTCACATTTTTCTCCCTGAAAATGCATTTCGGCTTTTTACTAATTCCGTACAATATGGACGTCCTCCGGGTCGCAAATTAATTGGCCCTTACACTCTGACCTCTTCTTCATGATTAGTAGGCACCCGGAATTACCCGCCGTGCTTCCTTCATGATTAATATCCTGGTGTTGCTAACTTTCACGCGAAAGATTAATATCGGACAGGGCGCGGAGGGAAAGAGCGTAAATTCCGCTCTTTTCAATGTCTTCGCGACGAACGCGAATTCATTCAACTTTCCTTCCCCGTCATCGAGCGGCATTTCTCACAAAAAAGGCAAAAAGTAACCGGCCAATTGTTCCCACTGTATTAAATTTCCCCCGTAAAAATAATTCATTGCATCGGATAAATTTTCCCGTACCTTTCGCGCGAATTATCTCGCTTTTTCTCTCGCCCTCTCTCTCTCCCTCGTCTTTATCGCGGGCGCACTAAAGTTTTAACGAACCAAACTTTATTCTAATCTCTTTATCACTTGCGCTTTCACAAAAGATAATCTTCAGCACTGGGAAATGTAATTACAATGCCGCTGGAGAGTTGGGTGCATAATACATTTATCTTTCATTCATTCCACCTCCTCGTACTAAATTTGACAATATATCACGGTCAAATTTTAGGGGAACATTCCTTTTTTTGTTCGAAAAACTGCCACCAATTAAAGCTGATCAAAACATGTAAAAAACAACCACTGCAAATCATTGTCCAGCAAAGTTATCCTCATTAACGCGCATGCGGGAGATTTGGCTCTTTTTTTCTTTTATGGGATGAACGTTTTTTGTGGCACACGCTATTTTCCTCGCCTTCCCAAATTTCCATTTGGAATGTTTTTTTGGGGAGGATTAAAGCTGATCAAAACATGTAAAAAACAATAGATTTTTGGTTTTCCGGTATTTTTTACGCCGAAAATCTCAGTATTTCGGGGGTCGGACACTTCAAAAATCATCGATCTTGTTTCTGAATTCGAAGCTTCGACTGCCCTCGTTATAAATAATTTTATAACTCCCGTTGCATCGTCGCTGATGACATTCCGCGCGACGAATTCATGGCAGCAGCAACAACGGCGTTTAATTAACGTATGCAACTGCGGTCGCGATGCAGAGAGAGATGTAGCTGCATCTAGAAACGGAACATTAATCATAACCAGTCCAGCAGCCATGTAACTCGTAGGAATTGCACAAAATACACCGTGAAATTCAGCGAACTGAAGGGGCTTGCGCCGCTTCAACATTTTCCATCGTATTCATTAGTTTCTACGATTTTCCGAGCGGATCAAGACCGAAATAAACCTTCTTTACAAGACTTTCGGAATTATAACTCTACGTGCTTTAGACTCGGCGATGTAAGGAGGTGAATTAATTATTTCGTGAATATTTCATCGAGTCTCGGGGCAACTTAACCGAATTTCGAACTCCTTGCTTTTGATTAATGAATAAGCCACGTCTTAATTACCTCGAGTCGCGATTGCTAATTACAAAAAAGTTGCGCTGGTCAGCGAACTTTAATTACACTTTTTTCGGAAAAATTCGAGCTTCGAAAGTTAGCTGTACGCTTTGCTTTTCATGGCGTCGTGTGCAGCCGGTGATCGATAAATTTTCATCGACGAGAAAATACGGTACAATGAATGGACTGTTTGCTTTTAAAAACGGCTAATTCGAATTCAAGAATCGCGTTTTGAAACGATACTTGCGAGTTTTGAAAATTCATTTTGTTGGATAAATCCGCAATTTCCCGGGCGTTATATTTCGACGTGCCGGACTCGATAGAGAGGCGGTTTGATAAATTCCGCACTTTACGGGTTTTTGATGAGCTAATGGAGCCGGCGAGCATGCCCACGTGCGGAATAGCGACGGTTACTAATTACGATGGACTATTCATTAATTAATCCATCCACGTGAATTACGGCGGAGCGAATAATGGCAATTCTTTCCTTTGTGAATGCATTTTTAAAGACACATTCTAAGGCTTTGAACTATGCTAAATAAACTCCCGGATTGTTTATTATTTTAATTCTACGCTCGACGCTGTAAAACTAAAAAATTCGAGAGTAGGATCGTTACGGTTCTACGTTGCAGCGCATGCAAATAGTTAAAAAAGTTACGAGCGAAAATTGAAACATTAAAAATTAGCGGACCCTCCAGTTTCTTGGTCCCTAAAAAAACAGTTAAGTATCTTGAAACAAAATAAACACTTTTCCAAGGCAGAATTTTAAAAACCGTATCGCGGGATTAAAAACAGTATAAAAGCGATAAAAACCAATTACCCCAATTAAAAAATGGCCAATTTCGGTAATTTAATTGGCGACTCGGAGAAAAAAAATGTTATTTTTGCAGAGCTGTGGCGGGGTTCGAAAAGCGAATTCGGGGTCGGCGTTGGTTGGCTCTCGTCGTCGCAGTATTTTCCAGAACAAACTCCTGCGTTCGAGGGTTACGGAGCCCAACATTCGCGATTTTCGTAACTACCTCTTTGAAGCCACCGGTGTTTACCAAGTGCTTTCGTTGGTTGTACGCTTTTACTATTGGCTCAGAAAGTGATGCCTTTTGCCTCAACTTCGCAATATCTTTACCTCACCTCCTGGTAAACAGAGCAAACTTTATCTCAAAGACACGACAGGATGAAAGCGAAGAGCGAAATACATCCGAATGAATGTTGCAACTTTTCCACTCAATCTCGTTTTAAATATGCGCTTCTGTCATTCGTTATTCAGCTTTCGAAGCAAAATTCATCATCAGAACCGAACAAAATTACGCGATTTTATAGAGCGAATAAAAGGGCGCGTTAATTAAATTTTCCGTCGAAGGCTCAAGTTTTTTACTGGAAAATCCGTTCATTGAAAAATCATTCGTTCCGCATTTTTTAAATTTGTATTTCGCAACGACGAAGACGCATTTCAAAGAGAGGCAATTTTGCCGTCGTTACTTTTATACTTCGCTGCATGAAAAATGAAGGCTAAAGGATCGAAGGCACAAAACTCGCGATCGAGATAAGAAACGGTTTACGCGCTTGGACAAAAGAATTCTAAATCCGCCGAGATTTGCCGAACGATTTTCTTTGTGATGCAACCGCACGCAAGATTTCGATTTATCGCGAACGCGTGGGAAAAATATGGAAATACGGGAAGCAATAGCGCGGCACGGAGACGAGGAAAACAGTCGCGATTTTTATGTATTTTCTCTTTGAAGCCCAGCCATGCGTGAATTTTGTCAGTTGCATCTTCCGAGAGACATTTATTATGCTTCGAAATTTGAAGCATTTGCATTGAGATGAAATCAACAACTTCACAAACGAAAGAAACTGCAAATAAATCTACCAATAAACAATGCAACAAATCGATACTAAATTCCACTTTTCATTAAAAAAAATCAAAGTTGGGATTGAATCGGACCGAAAATTGATGATTTACCCATTCCAATTCAGTATTTATGATTTCAAAAATTCGCGCATTGAAATAGTTGTAAAAAAGTCCAGACCAGATGATTCCCGAGTCCACAAAACAGATGAACATCGTACTCGAAGGATCACATTTCGAGCAAAAAATGTTTGATGAAAACATTCTTTCGGCATCTTCAAAGGGACGCTTTAATTACCGCTTCCAATCGCACAGATGTCACCGAGCACGCGTGTCATTGATGGATTAAAAATCCCTTTCGAATCTTCCCGGAAAATCCCAGTGTCCCGATTATCGCCACGCGGACTTTTACAATCCTCCTGAAAGCTCAACCTTTTCCGAAATTCCGCGGATTCGACTTTGTGCATCTTCATTGCGCGCAAAAATGCTTCCGCACGAAGCTTTGTCTCCGAGAGTGGAAAGTGCGAGGATCCCCATTGACCCGGTGTCTAATGAGCGTTCGCTCGAGTGCCTTCAGACAAGAGCATCATCTTCACATCACGACAGAAGACGGGAACGACAAGAGGGAGTCGAAAGGGTGACATTTTTTCGCGACAAACTTGGATTTTTTCCGCGATTCTCGCACGATTGATGAGCACTTTAATACGCTCATCGAGGGATAAAAAACAGTAGTGTTTTATTTCAAAAAAGGGTAATTTTATCGTGTATAAACAAGCATTGTTTCTCGAGGCACGATATAACATTGACAGGCGTTGTTTTTTAATTTTCCATTCGAGCCTGGACGAGTAAACACAACTCTGCGACATGTAACAGAATTATCATATCGATTTTCCCGAGTTTTCTCTGCGCGGGAAAAAAACCGACGTAAAACCGTCTCGTTTCTCGAATAACAAGGTAAAGTTTGATTAAATTACGAATTGTTGACGTTACAAGTACGACAATGCCGGAGAAAATTGTTTATCGTCCCATAAAACGCAATTCGTCACGAATTTTTGAAAGAGCGGAATTCGATGGGGCTAACAAGAGAGCAAGGCGCGAAAAGAAAAATAGCAGCTATCTTAGAAATTCGTATTCTCCGCTCGAGAGTTCCTTTTAATGTCAGTCTCGTAAAAGTGCTCTTTCCTTCATCGAATGTACACTCCAACACACGGAAAACTACACCAGCCGATGCTCCTTGAATAATGGAAACGCGGATACCTGCCAGCATTTCAGGCGAGTCGAAAAAAATACAACGATTTCGCGAGTCCTCCCTCGTTTTCGGACAGTTAATTCCGAGCTGAACGCGCCCGGGAAAAAAATATTACAAGCCTTTCCCTAAAACATAACTTGGCAACGAGAGCTTTCGATTTACTCCGCGCTCGTTTTTCATTTCCTTCCTTGCTTCCCCGTAATTCCACCCTCCGCGGTAGCATCCCCGAGATACAAATACGACCGTTCACCCCGGGGAAGCAAAAATGATGAAAACGCGGAAGCTCCGGAAATATTGAACCACGCGTGTAAAGGAGTAATTTATTCCTCGTCAATTATTTTCTGGAAGCAACGATCTTACCTCCAAAGAGATCTTTCATCGAGAAGAGCGAATTCATTCTCATCTGTTCGATAAATTAAACTAAAGGACAATTGACTCGACTGAGTGCGCTAATTAATTCAACGAACAGTAGCGACGTCTATAAAAATGCCCGAGTCTCTACAACGTGATGTTCGCGTTCTTGACATTTCGCATGGAGGAATCCGAAACAAATCAGTGGCACAGTGACATTTTCTCGCGATTCCTCGCACTCGTGATAAATACCGGCTCTTCTAGGTCACGTGGAATTCTTGCAAACCTACTTTGTTCTGAAAGAATCTATCAAGAAGAAGCAACTCTTCGTTATCTATCTCACGAGATCGAGGAGTGATTCAATTAAGTACCTCTAATTCGATGTAGCGCTTCCACGGGAGGATGAAGAGGAAAGAGCCAATAATCACGAGGATTGTGTCAATGATTACGATCTTCAAGAGTCTTGGGCTAGCAATCCCCACCGAAAGCATTTCTATGCTCGGGAATTTCCGGGAATCTCGAAAAATAAGATTTCGCGACGGATATGTTCCTCCGAAAGACGAATTATGTGCCGCTAAAGAGCTCCCGAGGTACCATAAATATTCGAAAGAGAACATTAAGCTGTCGCGATGTTTAATGAGAGCGCGAAGTTAAGAAAACTCGTGTCAAACATTTGAAAAGTGTCGCTCCGCAATGTCCTCTTCGTAGGAATTTTCGGGACCTTCAACGCAATCACGATTTTATTTTAATAGAACTCTGAGAACCATTGATTTCTAGCTCATTTATTAATTTGTACTCGTTCCTTTTCTCAGTACTTTTATTCACATGCATTTCTATTTGTGGTTTTCGAGCGTAATTGATTTTCAAATGAATACGCCTGTAATCACGGGAGATTGGCGAGTGTACCAGTAAATCCGTGATGTTTTCCGAAGAGCCCTGATTACATGAAAGGCTCTAGTTTTCGGTGTTGCAAATCCCAATACAGTCGGATCGATTGATCGTTTGTCTACTCGAAAGCCAATTTCGGCTCAAAGAGTTAGCACATCTGAGGAATCCAATTACTCGTCTCCTTTGTGCTCTTTGGTTCACTCCGAAAACGATCCCACTACATACGTACACTTTGGAAAGTCTGCGAAATGTCCAAGTCTTGCTCAGCGCAGATTTGAATTCGCAGTATGAAAATAATAAACGTTTTGGACATTGCAGGAATTTAATTACATATTTTTCCCGAGTCTCGCGTCTCGTAATTATAACTGAACTTTAAGGGATCGATAATCTTACTTTGACATTTGCGTTGAAGGTCGATCGATTTGCGAATGACATCTCGTGTTAGGTCGAGCCGATTTTTCCGAAGAAAATGTTCAACGACACGCCAATGAAAGTTTTCCGGCGCTTTGTTCTTCCGAAATCGGAACAATTCGATAACTGTTATCGCGAAGCGAATTTTCAAGAGCTATTTCCAAATTCCGCGTTTCTCGTTTCGACCTCGGACTTGGAAAACGCAACTTTTCCTCTGGAATTCCTAGATATAAAGCCGAATAAACGTAACGAGCGACGGTCGGGAAATTTTAATTATTTTCCCCCGTCAAAAGTTCGGAATCACAAACTTGTTTGACGATGAAAAACGCAAAGTTGGCTTCTTTACAGGATAGATTTTTCATCGCTTTTCCCGTGACTCGACAAAGTTAATTGAGTTTTGACGAGTTTATTGGCTCCTCTTTCCGCGAAGGCTTCGATTGACGATGCATTCGGCATCGCGAATGCTCGATAAATCGCGAGCTACTTGTAGCGGATATTTGCAGTGCGCGTTTCGAATTTCTCGCGTTCCGATGTTATGGCTTGCCCAATTAGAGAAACCTAATCCAATCAACTTGAGATCCTCATTTACCTCACGCGTGGACCATGCGCAATCATGGATTGGGATTGAAACCTTCAATATCTAGTCACGTACGAACTCAACGCAAACTCCATCGAACCATCACGAATGATGGTAAAATCTAATTCCAAAAATATAAAACCTGGAGCTTTTTCCGACTTTTTAATGACCGCCAGAGCGGAAAAGCGACTTTTCAGGAAGATGATTTCCCCGTAAAGAAAATTGCACTCTTTCCAATCGATTTCCTATGGTCGTGTTACGTAAACTCGGCGCCCCACATGGTCTCGCTTCATCGCAGCAGGACCGATTGAAAGCTAAGTAAATAATGGTCAGTCGATCAAATGTATTCAGTGCCCAGCTCTTGCTTGCGGTTAAGAATAGGATGCCTGCAGTTACATAACCCCATCGATCCTCATGAGCGTATAAGCCGCGCCGTAAGTGGCAGGTTCTGTACACTGCAGTTTGATTCTTCGAGCGGAAATCAGAACCCAAACACGGATCTCTCTCTCAAAGAATTTCACGGGATAAACATTACAATGAAGCGAACGGGAAACGCTACGACTCCGCTTTCGAATTCGCGAAACGCTCGGTCAATACTCGGCATCCGGACATACATTTCCGACGAAAATACACACCTCGTACATCGGAAATTTACGGAGCGAAGCCTGGGAAATCTATGAATTGGCTCGTATAATTTTGCGGATTGTAAAAGCTAATGGAAATCGAGCGTCAAAAAATTGCTTTTCCGGAGGTAAAACGTGCCGGGCTTTATTTGCGTCCGAATGGAAAACGAACATCGGACAAACACGAACGGAAAAAGTGCACCGGCTCCGAATTGATCGCCTTTTCTTGTAAGAGGCGATTCCCCGGCCAGGAATCGCAAGAAAATGAATAATTGACCTCGACTTATTAAGATGCAAATGTGATTCGCCTGTGGAAACGCAACCACGAGCTTTTAGTTACTTAGCGACGCGAGGGTGTCGGTGGCAACAGGCGCACGCTAAGTTCGCTCGCTTGTCTCGATAATGTTGGTTAATATCGCTTAAATGGTAATTAATATTCATGGCACTCGTTCCTCTTTCCCCGCGCGCTCTGCCGGGAAAGTTCCCTTTACAAATTTACGATCTTTCGCAAAACATATTGCGAACGAGTTTCCACAAAGCCATGTGGTACAACAGCCTTTGTATTATGGAAATTCAATGGACAGCGTTGGTATTTAATTATTCGAATTCCGCATACATTTTTCGAAATTACTCGATAACTTCTCGGACATATTTTAAGGTGGATCGATACTTTAATGCAAGGGCGAATTGAAAAAAATATTTATAATGCAACATAATTAATTACATTTAATATGCGAGTATAATTTATTCAACAATATCTTCTTCTTCATGAAAAAAA
>JABFQM010001159.1:0-23987 GCA_022816865.1 Zelostemma sp. ZL-2020
GTGATTCCTGAATTTATTCAAAGCAAGTTTTATGCTATTTTTGTCTTCATAATTTTTGTAAAGATTGAGACTTGAATTAACGTAATTGAATTGAAATGATTGTTTGATGCAATTTTAAAATTAATACAGGATGTCTCGCACGAACGGAAATAAATTTATTTAATATAGCATGAGTCGTCGTTATTTTCGTGAACCAGAGGAGAATGATACCAAGGCTTGAACGTCCTCAAAAGGGTTCTGTAATTAAAACTTTACTGTATTCTGTAATATTATTCAGAGGCCTGTTCCATGGAAAATCTGACGCTCTTCTCTTATTTCAACGTGTTCAATTATTCCGGCATTTCTGAATATTACACAAGATGAAGAATCCGCGTAATAGATTCTCGAGAGATAAGCTAGGTAAAACGAGAACAAACTCATCTAATATTTCCGTGCTGAAGAACAATTCTTTGATCTAGAGTTACAATTTATTAATGAAAGCTCTCGAAATATAAAATAAGGCTCGAGGCTTGAGTCAAACGAGAACGCTTTTATATATATTCTGCAGACCGTACTTTTTCCCTTCTTTTCCATTTACCACGTGTAATCAGGTGCGGAAGCAACCAATTTTAGTCCCCGCTTGAGTGCCAATTATCACATTCGTTGTATTCAACTCACCCGTTGAATCTGTTAAACAAAAGATTTTCGGCGAGGCACTTTTTGTACCAAAAATTCGACTTGAGATTTTTCAACTTAGTTTTCACGTACCACACTGCTACAAAAACAATTAATGAACTTTTGAATTTTTAAATTCGTAAACTCGTCCGATATATTTAAGCTCATGATTTTTACATAGATCCGGCGGATACGTAGGTACATTTTTTTCACTAAAACTCGGAGGGTGAAAATATAATTTTAGCAAGATGAAAATTCCAGCATAAATTTTTGTGAACGAATGGCACATGTGATTCGGAGCAGTTACACAAGAATGGAAGGAAACGCGTATTTTACTTACAAACGAGATAGACTTTTTGCCTCGTTGAATTTTTTTCCAAGACCAACTATCTGATAAGTGCGAACATTTTTCTTTCGCAGCCGAATAGCGTAGAATAAATTCCGAGGCTACCGAGCTCATCGAGCGTAAAAGTGACTGGAAAGTAGGACGATAAAACGAGAATATACGAAATCATCAAAAGCGTCCCGACTGCGGGCTTACATTGGATATAATTTCCTCGATAACTATCTAAGCTCACGCATCATCTTAATTGTTCGGATGCAATGACCACACCACTTTGCTGATGCGAATGAGCTCATGACAAAGGAACGAATTTGAATGAACGATCCGTTAACAAGCGTTAATGAGCGAAACGTCATGCTCGGCTGATTCGACAACGCGATGGTCTTCATCTCGTTACGCGATTACGCTTCTTTTATATGGGCAGATCAGCGATTTTACACGTAAACCTTCTTTCCAGGAAATTTTCATTTACTTCTGTTTTCATTAAAATTCTCTCTTCCCTTCCCCTATTCCCCCCTTACCCACTAACTCCCTTCCCTGCAGAAAGACTGTTAATTTACAAGTCTCTTAGATCGGGTTGAGTTTGGATTAAAAATGTTTGAAGTCTTTTACGTTAAGTTGGATTAGGATTTGGAGAAAGATTTTCTGGATTTCCCTTGAATTGATAAAATTGGAGATCAATTTATATTTACGTCATTAATCGAGAGAGTATAAAAACCGCCGCAAACTTAAAAAGATGAACATAAAAAAGTACGTCTAAAAATTGTAGTCAAATCTCTGATTGATCGTTGTAACTTTTTTCATTTCGATTTTTTAATCTTTGCAATCATACTTTGGAGAATTTCGAAACAATAATTCAAGGAAATTGATCAATAAACCTGACAGCACAAAAAACAAATTGAATTTGTTAGGGTAATCGATTAATCGCGTGGGAAGGAGGAACAGATCGCGGTTTTAGCTTTGGACAGAATAAAAGACGTAAAAATATGTTGAAACTGAAGAATTTTTGACTTTACAATTTAAAAAAAATTAAGACAGAAGAACACAAACAATTATGAAAATTCAGAAAACTGTATGCTCTTAAATACTTTCTAAATAGAATTGGTTGAAGAACCGATGCCATTTGAGATTAATATATAGATATGTCACGGAAGAATATGAACATTCATAATTAACAACTAATGAGTGTTAAAATTGTCGGAAGAAATTATCAGATTTTAATAATTTGCGGATACATGAAAAACTATGTGCAAATGTAAATTTGCTTCGCTGGCAACTGTAACGTGCAATTTTTTTTCCTTTTAAAATTTCATACGAATGCGTATAATACATTTTATGGAATGACGTAATTCGACAGTTTTGCCGCACGAACGAACATCCGCATTCTCGAATGTGACAAATTCGTTGTATTTACCGGGCCATTTCTACGAGGTAAACAAAAGTGTCCTATCGGAGTTTGGATCGGAAAAATGTTTAGCCTTGTAGAAAATGTTAAAACGAGCGTTTATTGTGAAAAAAAGCATTTCGGAGGAAAAGCGTAGTCGGATAAAAGCCCGGCTGAAAAATTGAATTATTTTTTGCGCACGAAGGCCACGCTTTTGTATTTCATAGTACTCGGCGCCTATTCCAGGCAATTTAACGTTTAACGTTTAACATTGTAACGGCTCGACGTCGACATTTGTCAACCAATGCTTTTGCCGCCGACTCTTCCCTTACTTTTGTAAAGGAACCAACGATCATGGGGATCTCCCGCAGGGACAAATTCATGTTCTAGTAACGCCTCCAATTCTTTGAGAATGCATTGACCTTGCCTTTGGCCGTGGAATGGAGCGACGCTGTGCCCACTTTTGTCGCATTCGTTTCACTGATTTCACGTCACACATTTTTGTTCCTTTTTTCGGTAGTTTGCATAGCTGATCAGTCGAAATCAAAAGTATACAAATTATTTGATGTAATTTGATACTGGTTACGCCACTGTTACCAGACTACATTTATCTTAGAAATCAAGAAAATTAATGAGCACCATCCGTGCGACGTCTACGTTACTAGACACTCATGATTCTTTTTTCCATGTAGCACATTTTTCAAATAGTCTCAAGATGTATCGTATCATAAATTTCCTTATCGATCATACTTAACTGGGGGAAATCCTTATCTTATTAACATCAAACTTTTTCATTTTAGAAAGAGCTTTCATTTATTTCACATCGACCAATTTGAAACGCTCTACTTCGTACGACAATGTTTATGAATACTTTTCAAAACGCACATTCTTTATTAGTAATATTAGAGTTTCCAATTGAAAATTCACCGAATCCGTAACTTTGAAACATTACTCCTTTTTTTATTGCTTACGTACATCGCGACACAACATGCATGACATTTGAAGGCTCAAGAGATATTCTCGTAATGCTGACGTTGATAATCTTTAGCTATGACGATATAAGTTCTTGGGTATATCGAATGCACGCGTGTACCTATTTCGTGTTACGTTGCGGTCGTTGTACCCCCGAGTATGAAATATTCAATAGTCTTTGCTTTGTAAATTCGTAAAATTGAAATGATATATTTATAGACTGTTAATTGATGATTTCATGTTATTAACTAGATGATTTATTGCAATTAGTTTTATTTCAACTGTCGAAGCTTTATCGATTGATTTGCATAATTATGCAGCGTACTTGAACTAGTACGAAATAATAGAAAATTATCAGAGAAGAAAAGTACCATTGATTATACCTACAAATCGTCGGAATATAATCGCACGATTAAAATTATTATTACACAGTGTTTTCTTTTATTAATTAATAGTTTAATTTTTTGTATAAGAAAACATTGTTACAATACAAATTTAACTTCGCGAGGAAATCTTATCACTCCATGAGTTAAATTTCACGACTATACTTATCTACAATCAAACTAATCAAACTCAATTTAATAAAAATTGAACTAATTGCATATTCTGGAATAAATATGTAGAGATACAAAAATCGTCATAATACCATTAAAAAAAAACGGAATAATTTTTGTAAAGCAAGAGTCGCGTACTCGTCTCTCGTTTAATAAGCTATATTTTTTACTCTATACTGTACGCAAACTTCGAGATCGAGAGCATGCGCGTGTGTATGAATAGTTACATGAAAACTGGGAATCAGTATTTGTTTGAGCAGTGACTAATTGCTAGAGCTATTTTAATGAAAAGTAAAGAACACGTTACTCGCATCGTTCATCATCGTCGAGTCCGGCTGGGCAATTTTCATAGCAGCGAAGTCAAGAACAAGGCAAGCGTCGAGCTATTGAATATTATGTGCTCTTAAAGCGAGCACGTTTGGCGAGCTTATAAGATATTTAAATGAAATCGTCGTCACGGTCTTTTTTTCTTTCATCGTCGCCTATATACCTCTCCGATATTCTCTGTGTCTCTTGTACCGAAATACATCCGCCTCGCTTGCTACGCCCTGTTGTAACATATTTACATATCGGTCGCACTATCTCTGAATAATAACAATCACAACGATCGTAATGAATAATAATTACAGATCAAATCACGAATTCGGCTCATTTTATAAACATCGTTATGATAATGGCCTTTTCGTATCGCAAACTCTTTGTAAATACATACTTTACGTTATTTTTACATTTGTTTCTCGATAATTGATTTGTTCTCTAGAGGAACGCGTATTCGGAATAATGACATCGAACCATCGAACTCGTTGTGTGTTTATAATAGATTCAAATACATTATGGATTCCATGTGATTACTTTTTATAGAGGTTTGCGAATCGATTGTCATACAATATATATATATAACGACCCAGTCACGATGTCATAATTTTGTAATTACGAATCGAATGTTGTGCGAGGTTGATGGCCTTTTCAGCATAACAGTCTCGAGCTGTTTTTTTCAAGAAACTATGATGAATATCTTTTGTGAATTTATATTTTTAGTTTTTAAGAGCAGTTCTTTCTTTGGAACTCGGAATAAAAATCTAAAATTTTCTATTTAAATTCAAATCTTGAATCTTTGAAGTGGAAGCATGAAATTGAATACGGCAAATAAATCTATTGAGCTAAGAAAATATTGTCATAAATATACCAATACATTGAATAATTTAAACTTGAAAAGAACAGCAGGAATCCTTTTCTCGGTTCATCATTATTCCATCGTAAACAATGTTGCTTCTTCAGTTTCAAGTTTTAAAGTAGAATTTATCAAGATTATTGGAGTATTTGGAAACCGTTCAAAATCTTCTAGGCACAGACCCTTCGACAACAATTTTATAAAACGGATTTGGCCGAACGAAAGAACAGGTAGTTTCATGGAAAAACGTCTTTAGATGAGGGAATAAATCGTACGCGTGGCATGCACGGAAAGGAAATTCTTATACGAAAAAATTCGAAAGCTTGATTTAAAAGTCGATAAATCAATCGAGCATTTGAGGATTTTATTCTGGAAAACAAAAACCATCTCATAATTACGACTCATAAAAGCCAATAAAAAACTCACAAAACGTAGATATATTGATTTCAAGCGTCAAGTATCATTCATAAATTTGTCGAGCTGCGTATATTTTAGTATAAATCATTGATATACATCTTGCGGGAGAAAATTCAAGCGACTCGAAAAATGAGTTTCCGGGAATTCACTTGGAATTCAGCGCGATAATCAGCATCTAAATTCAAGTGGAAGTGTAGCAAGATGTTCAATAGGGTCCACAAACCCCACACTGTTAAACAATACAATGCCATTATCCTTGCTCGCAAGACTGCGTTTATTTGCATGAAGATTTGCTGTATACACGTATGACAATTAATATACATACGAAACCTACTAAAGAGGTAATTTACACTGGTACACGCGGTCTATAGGTGTATAATAGTTGTGGTTAATAATGCAAAGCCCTTGGAGGCGCGAGTTTAATTTTATGCTCGATTATTAACGTGTCGAGATTCATCGCTGCAGACCCGGCGTGTGTTGACATCGCCTGGGGTCGTCAGTCTTGGTCGTCATTTACATATCAGCGATTTTTTTCGCCCGAACTGGTTTAACTGCTGCTACCTTTTTAATTTTCTTCTCTATTCGTTAACCCTCTCGCTATCATTATGAATAAAGGGGCAATAATGAAGTGGTTTGATAAGAAATAACGCCCGACGAAGCGGGTTCTTGAAAATTTATACGAATAGCTTCTCCGGGATAACTCGAACGGTGTCATCAGCAAGGAGTGCATTATGCAACTTGACAATTGTTGCGATGCAACGAGTGTGGAAGCGCTCGCTCTGATTTACGCGGACAGTATTCCAGGTGTTTTTTTTCTTCTTAACGCGATTCACAGTTGAAAAGTTTGCAGCTGCATAAAACGTATTTCATGCCGCGACGAGTGCTTCCTTTAAACGGGCAGAAATGGGTGTTGCGTCGGAAAGTTTCTTTTAAATGCTGATGTTAATTTTAATTGCGGCTCGATTCTGAATCCCTGGACGAAGTTTCGTACGGTGAATTTGTCGGCTCGCTGCGATTCCGTCTACTTTTAAGCAATTGCGCCAACTTTTTAAAGAACTGGGAAACCATTCTTGCGGCGGAGAAACATGATACTACAGCGTTAAGCCTTGTAAACGAGTAGCGTCTTCTATAAATTTTCTGCCGCAAGCGACGACTCCTGGAACCACGACAGCGATTATGTCATTCCGTAAACTTGTTTCTTCGGAATGAAATTGAATTTTCAACATTCTAAACTCTAAAACATTGGGAAACTACTTCCTTTGCTTGGGATCCAAATTAAATGGTGGCTTTTTGATGCACGCGTCGACATTCCAAAGAGAAAAGTATACAAAGAGTCCAACTCTTTCAACCATTTGTGTACCGAGAACTCGAAACATCGCTAATCCTTTAGCCGCTGGCAAAGCGTTCGTTGCGTACGTGGTCACGTAATTAACTCTGCGTTGAAACCAGTATTTATTGTCTCACTTATGCTTCTACTCTTATTCATCTGTCTATTTCTGCAACGAATTTCAATATGTGCCGCATCTGCCATGCAGTGGTCATTATTTATATGCGAGCGATCCTTTGCAGCTAAAGAGATGTTCAGCATAACAGTTAGTTCTTTGAATTTCAAACTCACAAGGTTTGTTAAGTTCCGTTTTGATTTTGAATAAGTCCAAAATGCCGACATGCAAACGCAAAGGCATTCGGTAAAACATTTTCTCCCGTTACAAAGTAAAAAGAACTTCATTAAAAGAACAATCGAACTTTTAGCCCGACGAGGTTAATAGTTACCATTTTTCACGCAGCCCCGAGTACTAGAGTGAGTTAAGGATTCGACAAACGATCAGTTGGATTAATCACGGGCCCTTTTTAACGTGGTTACAGCAGCAGAGGAGGGTTCGCTATATACGTTTCCAGCCTCGTATGTATATCAGGCGAAAGGGCGGTGTCGCAATATCTGCAAATGTATCGATGCACGCGCTTCCCTGGAAACCTCAACAAAATTTGCGGCGCATGGACCTTCGTCCATAAATCTTACACCCCAATTGCCTCCTTCCCCCGATTCGTTTAGGAGGAAATGCAGGTCCTGGATTATATTCTTACAATTCGTTACACATACAGATTTACAGAAGCCAAGGCAATATATTCTCCAGCTTTAGTTAGCGACAAGTGTGCGATAGGAGCGTGCGGGAGATTTTCGATTTTCATTACTTATTCCTGGATATAATATTACCATAGCTCGAGCCCTTCGTATGTATGTACGAGCTGCGCTATTCTTCGACCACACGGTGGACCCAGTGCACGTGCGATAGGGCCATAGATTAGGAAAGAAATTAGCATTTCGATTTGGCCGATGGAGCGGGATGTGGCGGAGTTTGCCTTCTCCGTACGTGTCTCCTTTACCGCCCCGTATATTGCGGCTTCTCTCCCTCCATCTCACACTGTCGCTCAAGTCCACAAAGCTCGCTCGCTTTGCGGTTTAGAAAATTACACGAGTTCCGAGCCAGTCGTTCTCTCTACGTAATTAAAGCCTTACGAAACGAAAGGGTTCTAAAGGGGTGAAATTCACTTCAAAAGGTAAACCCGAATTCGCTGTTTTTTCTGAATTTTTCATGATTTTATTTCCGTTTCTTTGTTTCATTTGCAGTGTTATATGGGTAATGAGAAAGTTTTTCAACTTTTTCTTGACTTTAGGTACTTGTTTGTTTTCGAAGCTTGGTGAAGCTTTAAAAATTACACTTTCTATACAAATTATTGTTCCAACTACGTATCATTATTTACGAGCCGGAAACAGTTTTTCATCAAGCTATAAGTATTTTATGCCTGTTGAGGGAATGTTGAAAAATTGCGAATATCCGTTCACATTTCATTCGATTTGTCTCACTATAGACACCACTTTCCCCCTACATGTGAAGCGTCATCTGCACTTGGTGTAAGGCCATTTTTGTGTAAGGGAGACGAAAGCATTGAGTAAAAAAAGCACTGAGCCGTTTGATAACGCAAGGGTGAATCCTGCAATTTCGTATTTTTTTTTCTAACTACACTTTATGTAATTAAACAAACTTCGCTTGACTCGTGCCATCAAGTAAATTACAAACTTTTCAACCAGAATTTTCAGGATCTCGTTTTTTTCAATCCTTAAATGCCAAATATTTGAAAAGTACTATAACAAGCAGAACGGGAAGAAGTTGGGAGATGATCAAATAATTTCTTGTCCTTTCATTTCTCGTCTCGTCTTCATTCACATCGACGTTTTCGTCTTCTTGAAAATTCAAGCCATTTCGTTATCCTCTGTACGCTCGCAGTCGCAGACATCATAAAAGCTCAAACTTTCGCACGAGAGCGCTGAAAATGGCGTGGAAAAAAAATGTGAAAAGTTGGCCTGCGGCTTAGGGAAAAGAAGATGGGGAAGCGGACGACGGCGTCTCGTAGAACTGCATTGGTTCCTGTTTACAATAAAGTTGAACGTCTGGAAAGTTGTCTGTTTCAGTTCACATTAATCTGTTGAATCATGCGATTAGTGCAAACTCCGGGGCGAGCTTCATCAAGTCAATTTAACGGAAGCGCTTTAAGTCCAAAATGTCCATTTACCGTGAGTTCAGTTTTGGGCTGCTTCAACCAAGATTCGCAATACAAGCAGAAAACCACGGTTCTGCTGTCCAACGCATAACCGACAATTCCGGAATTATTTGCAGTAATTTAACGACGGTCGATATAAAACCTTCTCGCCAGCCGTTTTCCCCTATAAAATGTTCTTCTTCAAGGTCACATTTCATGCTTGGACCGTTGCCAAAAGTTCCTCGAGTAATAATCTACAAAAAAATTAAAAGCCTTGTCGCGACAAAAGGAGGAAGAAAAAATGCCTCTTCCATTATGTAAACAAAAGATGCAGATTAGGGACGTGATAATTATACCCTTTTTGTCTCCTGTTTCTATTTGAGTAGAGACTATACTATACCAAATAACACTAAGCACAGAACACCGTCTAGGGTTTCAAGCTCCCTCAACGACCAATTACGAGCCCTGATATTACGTTAATCAAACATTCGTAAAGAATTTAAACTCGTTAAACAATTTCATCGTAATATAAGTTAGAGAACATGTGATCAAACCTAATGATCTGCGAATAAACCGTTTTCGGTTAGAGACGTTGTCCCGAATCAATAGCAATTTTGCGCAGTAACAAAATTATTACTAGTTCAGCAATTGATTCTCATGACACGTCGACAGGGGATAATTCGCAGGACGCGATTATCTCGGAACGAGTTCGATGGCGATGCGGCTGTTAGTAAGATTCCGCAGGGAAAGAGAGAGAGGCAACGAGCGAAGAAGAGAGGCGAAGGAGAGGAGAGCGGCAGAACGTTATAGGCACGAGGAAACAGGGCCATTGAATCCCGGGAAGTCACGAAAGGAGCTCGCGAGGCAAACCGCGGATTTACGGCGATTGCATGAGTGGGAAACGCATAGCCACGCCCGTTGTATAGGGTGTCTCTCGTATTTTCCGTGTATAAAACGCTGGTAACTGTACCGCTACGTCCGGCGACAATCGGTGATGCCACGAGTAGAAAGGGGGTCTGGGCGGGCGGGATGTTTCATTTCAACCCTTGAACGTTTTTTATAAAGCCTCTTCTTTGCAAGAGCTTTCAAGGGTTTCTGCTAACGAGAAAATGAAAAAAACTTTCAAAATCCCCTCATTGAAAAATTGTTCAAAATGTTAAGATGCGATGTAAAAGAAGAGCGAAGAAGAAAGAAATTAGATTGTAATGCGAGGTATCTGTCGTGGATCGCGTTATTCCTGATTTATGATTGATTTTACTTCTCGTTACTGCGAATCCTTTTTTACTTGGGAATCAAGTTTGCTTGGAATTAACACCAACCAAATTATACTTTTCCGTTCTGCTCAATTGATCGCTATTCTTTATCATGTAAATTATAAGGAGTGAAATCAACATCGCTCGCTATTGTTTGATATCGCAGCACTGAACTAATATTGGACCAACGTCAATCAACGAAGGGCAGTCAAGGCGGGCTTAGTTATGGCAATGAACTGTATAGCCATAGTTCATGTGGTCAACTGACGTTTACGCAAACTAGATCAATGTACACTAACAAGTAAGACAAATAAAAAGAATTTGATTGAATGCAATGGATTATCCATTTGAAAAATCATCAACGCTTCAACACATTTCAAGAAAACGAATGATCGGAATTGTAAATTGAATCTCTCATGAAATCACCTATGAAATCAGAGAAATCGCTTGGAATTGACTAACTAGTTTCTTTATTATTGCTTTAAAAGCGGCGTAAAAATTATTTTAGGAACAAGTTCCCTATTCAAACTACGAGTGAATAGCTCCCGAGTGCAACTTCTTGAATAAAATTACGTGAAAAGGTGCGCGCATTATCAGAAGAGCGAGTAATTGAATAGAGATGGCAATTATGCCGCTAATGAAATATAGCGTAGCGCTTCTCATGTTGTGCGCATAACAATGCAGAGAGGTAGTGTGCGTTTTGAGTCTCAATCTTCCAAATCTTTGGTTTGACTATATCAGAAGTCGTCTGAGAACTGGTTTCTCTTCGCGCTCCGTTACAAAATATAATAACACCTCACGATGTGTATACGTGGGAAATTGTTGCAACTATTGCGGCGGTACGTACTTAGTGCGACCGCTCGTATCTCGTGTGGCACGAAGCCCAGCTGTAACATAAAATGAAATAAAATGTGATATGATTTAGTAATTAATGTAATCGCCGATCGTTATTTTACCGGTCAATGTGCCGTTTTCGCATACGTAAAGGTAATTCTACGGAATAGGATAAAAGAGTAATTAATCACGGCATTTTTCCACTCGAAGAAATCAATTGAAAAGACGATAACTCCCGTGCGACCGATTGTTTTTGAAAATTGTTCGAATTCCATTCTTTTCATTCCATTAAATCTGCCGATAAAGACATAAAAAGTGCACTTTTCGATGCTGAATAATTCAGACTAAAAGCGTCAAAAGGGTTTCACAGTACTACATCTAAATTGAAAAGCACAAAAGGTATTAAATTGCCACTTGAATGCCTCTCAGGAAAAAAGTGTTCTTATAAAGTCGCCTCGGAAAACTTAGACATTCAGAAGAGACAAACCGCGAGTACTCCACCCGAGATGAAATAACAATAAGTATTTACAAGAATGCTGAGTGGAATTTCATCCTCTATTCGAGTTTTCACGGCATCAGAAGTTTTACACGTAAAAATTCAACTGGTGCACATGAAGACTGCAATGGAAATTAACGCTTCTCTCGCCTTTCCCAGAACGACACTTATATTCAGCGGTAAAATTGCTCGTCACAGTGAAAATGGCTCTAGGGAAAGATGGTGAATCGCTAGTGACGTGGGATTGTAATAAATTACATGAGCGATTGTGTAGATGGTTTCGAAAAGAACAGGGTAATAATCAGGAGCGCTGGCTTCACGTTGACGCAACGACTAATTATTACGAGGAAACGGGCACAAGAGATTTGTAGGAACCCAGCGAATACTCGACATTCAACGCTTGTTGACCCCGAAAAAATAAAACAACGCCCTACAATTCATAACGTTGAAAAAGCAGATTCAAATATTTGAATGCTGATGAACAGAATAGAATTAAATTATTTAAACAAACTCCTTCATCTCGGTTTTAAAACTTTCGTGCGAAAAGTAAAAAAATTGATAAAAGAAAACGTTTCTTACATATCTCTTGGCGTAAAACTTCTATTCATGTGATATTCAGTAACCGAGATAAAAAAAAGAAAAAGGACGAAAGAAAACAGCATTGAATGACAGACCGTGTAATTTCAAACTGTTCAAATAGCATAGATTTCGCTTCCATATAAAATCTCGCCGAGTGTGCTTTGTCGACCTGCGTTTTCTAGCTCGCCTGAACGGTCGAACTAATCCTGTATATACAGTTGTTTCGCTCTGAGAATGAGAGCAGCGTTGCATCCAGACGTGCAGAGTGGAGAACATGCTCGAAGCATCTTACCAAGAGCTTACTTCGTATACCGGAGTGTCGAATGCACATAATTGGAAGGAAGTCTCTTCTCAAAAATAATCATTTCTCTGGCGAGAGTTCTTCGCGAGGTTCTTTGTCTTTGTGATTTGTACCGCTTCCTAAGTTTCTACGAAATCAATGTTCTATCTTTTAGCTGTAAGATGAACAATCTAGCGTCTTCATACTAAAATTATTTCTTAAAACTCACGGAAGCGTTTCATTTTAAAATAAAAGCCAGAGGAGGAACTCGAAGGAAATAGATTTTTCTCGGCTCTAAAGCATCTCCGTCTTCTTCCTCTAATAAAAATCTTCTTGACGTACACATAGGTGTTACTTTAATCTCCTTTGACTCTGAAAAATTGATATTTTAAAACTGGAAAAGTTAATCATGTTTTCCTTTGACGCGTTATATCAATCACGGTGATCCCGAATGTATTCGTATTCCCCGTAAATAAATCGAACAAAATAAAGTATAACGCAGTTAAAATCCTTCGTAATGCAAATAGTTTTATAATAACAATGACAAAACGAATGATCCGGCAGTTTGTACCGTTTGAAATGCGCATAAAGTATTCATAATTCGATACATTGTTCCCCTTTGAACTAGAATTACATTCAAGGTAGCCGATCGCCTGGTGTTATCCACGAGCGGCTCGGTCCAGCACGATATCGACGGGCTGTGGAAGAAGCGGAGCGTGTATTTGCCTCATCGGTGTGTAGTATGCGTTCGTGCATGCGAGTTCCAGGCAACACAACGGGCGGGGTTCGCATTACGAGTCCATCGCTCCCCTCTTCTATCTGTCTTTCTCCTTTCCTTCTCTTTCAAACAGTTTCCAGTCCTCGAGCTCAAAGGCTCGTACGTAGTCGTGCTCTTCGCATGACTTTTCTTATCCGCAAAGACATTCGTCGATAACCGACTCTTTTAAAATTTCCCTGAAAAATGCACACTTCTTAATCCGTTGTGATAAGGATTACGTACGCCGTCCAAACGTCCAGCGGGGACGTTCGATCGTTTTTATTTGACCCTTTTGATTTTACACACGATATGAAAAAAGTTCTCGGCGATATTGAATTTCACGTAACGGCGGACTATTTTAAATGAAACAAGGTTGAATCCTCTTAGCCTTGAAGCTATGACGATTTTTCATTACTTTTCATCCATTTCCATTTTTATTTATTTAATGAAACAGCTTTTGCAAATGCTGATGAAAGTTTTGGACGAATTGCTTTTCGCATCGAAATCTTCTTGGTCAGGCTCAAGTTGCCTCAATTATTTGCCGGGTAGTGTGTGATCTAAATTAACCCGGATTCACTTGTGCGTATAGGTAATTTGGGGAATTAGGAAACAAGCGTCGTATTCCGTAACAGCGCTTAATCAAGCGAATGAGGAAATCTTATCAATTAAGTTCTCGTACTTAATTAATTAAGTACGTTTCTCTCCGTTTCTTTGCGGTGACGATTGATCGAAGGTGTCTCGAGTAACTTGACGCATAAATTTTTTGCATATTTCGTTCAAGTACTTTTTTTTCATACACGTAATGTATATCGTTTCACAGATACTGTACACTGATTATGCATTCTTTACGTTATTGAACTCTAAACTCGAACAAACCAACTCTATAATATACAAACGGCTGTAATGCTCCATTTCATATTTATAAATATGTAAATATTTGTGAGAGGAGAATTGGGGACAAGCGAATTCTTCGGATTTTGCGCGACGCTCTACCTAAACTACAAATTATTTACTCGCATGAAGTCCAGCGATTTATTAATATTCATAAGAAAATAAAAAAATGAAAAAAGAAAAGGAACAAAGCAGTTGATCGTGGGTAACGTGTAAGAAATTGGCCGGCGCGTATATTCGTGCTCAGAGCCCGTAGAGTCACTAGCTACGACAAGCAGGGCGGGGCTCGCGTTATCCATCTATCTCATTGCTTCCCATTCTCCGCTCACCGGCTTCGCAAAAGATGGTCAGAGTCAAGAGAGAAAGAAGCCAAGCCGAGCCGAGGCGAGTCGTTGAGAAGGAAAGAAAAAGAGAGGGACTAGTCGGCTCGGGCAACTATTAACCTCATCGAGGCGCGGAGATTTTCAGTGGAACAATTCTCGCGCTCTCGAACACCACAGTCCTATCGTCGCAGAATCATCAAGGCCCAACTACGGTCAGGCTTAAATGACTGTCGATAATCTCGTCGTTCGCGCTCGCTCCCTTTCTTTGCCTCTTCGCAGGCCCTTTTTTTATGTGCTTATATATTCATTCTTTTCAACTCTTTTTCTCGCCGGTCCAGCGCCCATGGGATCAGCGCGCAGCCACCATGTTTTGCTATACGTCCGCTCTAATTGGCATTGCTCTCGTTCTTTCAGACCTTTGAATCGCACGATCGAACGCAAGCTCGCAAACGAATTAATGTCGGCACTCTGAGTTGCATGGCTTTTAGAATCCGATTAGTAACTTAATACTTACGCATAATATTTCAGTGCTACATACAAATCCTTTTGCGATGACATTTGGCATCAGGGAACTTTTTCAGCATCAAAACATTTTCCCTTTAAAACATCAAAGCCCTTTTGAGAATGCTTGCTTAACATGCATTAACCTTTAATTACTGCCATTTAATCAGATTCGTTCAACTTTGAATAATCTCAAGGGCTCAATTTATTTACCATGGGTTCTTTTCCATGGGTGCGATTTGAAAAAGGGGTTATTTAAAGATTCTATGCAACATTAACTCGAAGTCGGAAGTCTAGGATAACATTTTTTCTTTTTTAAAAACATAGATATCTTTTAACGAAATTAATATCGAATTTTAGTTGAGAAAATTTGTGTGATTTGTAAAATCTTATTCATGTGATTGTAAAAAAATTCATGAAAATGCAAATTCGTTTGCCAAAGATGCAATTTTTGTAAATTTCAAATAACAGTAGTTACGAAACTAAAACAGTTTTCTTATTAAACCAAATGCTCATTTCTTTCTTTTATTTCAATAGTTCCTATAATTACTCTGTAAATAGAAAAATTAACATTCACAGGAAAATTTTCATTTTGTTTCTTGTTATTACTCTTTTAAAGAAAGTACAATGTCTTATGTAAAAACTTTCATTATTTTTTATGAAGACTATTCGTATTATAAAACCTCCTGATTTTCACCATTACTCTTGGAGTTCAGGCACTGAAATCGTTATTTTATAACTATTTTAGTTCCGAACTGAATTCGAGTCGTCTTAAAAATTTAATTATTACTGAAGGTTACATTGATTTAACAAGCATGAAAAGTAAAAATTTCCGAGTCAGAAAACTTAAAGCTATATATGTATAAACGTAACTGAATTTGCCCCACAATTGTGAATCGTTTCGTCAGATCCCGACGATAATGTACGATAATTTGTCAATTACCTCATTTTAATCGGACTCGATTTTCTCGAGGTAATATTTCTATCATTTTATGCTTGTTACAGTTTTTCACGAAAGAGATTGAAGGTTGGTAAAGAGTAAAAGTGAGTATGCGATGTAAAAAAACTTGTAGCTACAAATGAGACTTTTTGTGTGATTGAAGTTGCGCAAGTCATGCGAAGGAAAAAAGTGACGCAGATGTTGGCCGGAGGGACAATACTGTACCGGCGCCGGTCACGAAATTAGGCCTTTATGCTTGGTCTGCTGTATGCGTTATACAGCTTCCGTCTTGTTGGAAGAGTCGCGATGTAATTAGTTCACCGCTCCAAACTGTGGATTGGCGAAGTTTCCTGCTAAACGACGCTCTTTGTTTCGTCCCCCGTCACTTCCTCGCATCTTCACGCTGCTGTAGCTTCGAAAATATTGAATATCCGATAACGGCGACAACATGCTCGACGTGTCATGTTTTCACCGTGCGTCCTACTCTCTTAATCTTCATCATCTGGGCGACGAGAGAGAAAGAGAAATTCAATACCAGAAATTAAAATATCACCTCTCGCAAGACAAATCGCTTTTTCCGAAGATGCATTTTTATTAATACCGAGACAACCCGTTTTTGCACATTGTTTTATGGAATGTGATTTATCGGTGCAAACAAACGTCCAAACTTATTAACGCTGGCTTTTATGAAATGTCTGGACGGGACATTTCAACTAGTTCACTTTAGTTTCGATTCGCTTTGCATAAGTCTTGTATTGTCCTAAAATGGGTCATATCACGAGGATAAAACTATTACGGTTTGAAAGTGACATTTTTCGCCGTTCTTCGATTCATTCTTTGTCCAATATAATTTATAGATTTATTTTGATTAACAAGCTCCCTCCGTCCATTTATCTTTTACCCCATATCGCCTGCGTGTTTCAGCACATTTTTTCAGAATTGACGCGGGGACCGCATGTGTTTTCGACCTCCTGCACTTATCGTTCTAAAAATACGATCGGAATCTCAATATTCGTACCGCTGTTGTATGAAACGAAGGCACTCTTTGAGTGCTCGCAAATTTGCTCACTTGAGCATCGAAAAAACGGTAAAAGAAAGAGAGGAAAGGAAGTAGAGGACGAAAAAAGGCTTTAAAAAAAGCAGCGCTCTGTGTCACAGAAATCGCGGCAGATCAAACGAGTTCTGTTTCGGGATTAGTTCCAGAACAAACGCGCACTACGAGATTTGTCCTTTTCGCAAATTGCACGCGCTTCCTTTGGCATTGTTCCGCCCGGCTCACCAATTTCACGCACTCCAGCGGCATCGCCGTGTTGCCCTTCGGTCGTTCTTAACTCCCGTAAAATATCACTGGCAGTCTCGTAGATATTTTGTAAGCTACATATGCAAGTTCTAAACTTCGCTTACCGTAAACTGGAGTAACTTCGTGCGCTTCCAGGGTGACTTTGTGTCACTGGGTTGTACTTTGCATGCTGGCGTTTGTGATAAGTTTACGTGTCATGTACACTGTAGCTTCTACACGTTGCCAGTGACACATTGTATTGTACTTGGTATATATCAATTATTAATAAAATGTACTGGTACATTTTGTGGCGACATGATGAACTGTCATTGGTACCATTCTTATCTAATCTTTGTAGCACGCATTTTTTTAAACTTGCAAAAATCGATCGTTTTAATCTGGTTCAATGAAACTCGATTTTATCTTAATGCTCTGAAATTGCGGAGTATTTTAGAAGAATCGAACAGGAATGCGGATGTTCTATTATTAATTGAAAATTCATTTCCGAAATAACATTTCTCAAATAGAAGCTCAGGTCACAATTATTATTACATACCAAACCACAGAAAATGAATCCCTTTTTACAGCGTGAACTGTAGAAAATAGATTGTTAATTCTCCAACATTCGATTTCTACCAAGAGTCACGTTTGAATACATTGTTAAAAATAAACGATCGAAAGTATATTTTTTACAACTAGTTTTTTCAACAGTAAAAATGGATGCAAAATATTTCAACTGGTCCGCTTACCTAATTGACGGTATAATTTTTAGTCACGGAATAGCGCCACGAAATCTGAGCCGAGGAACTCTTGCCGAGCGTATTCTATTTAGTCGCAATATTCCGAGTTCACAGCGTGTCCACATGTACTTTGTCCCGCAGCTCAATACGTGCACGTTCCTTCATTCTCCTTGCCATATGTCGCTTGGGCGCACGCCCAGCTCGGGGTGCCTTCCTGCAGATGAACTTTTTTGTCACAGTAGCCTGTCGTGACACTTGTAAAAAATACTGCCTACATTTGAAAGGAGGAACAACCGAAGAAAGAACGCTTACCTTTTCCATCCCTTTTCACGTCTCTTTCTGTCCCTTTTCACCGTCGTCCAATTATCGGGTCACGCAGCTGAATATGCTGGAAATAGGCAGGTCACAAAAATGTGCCTTCCTAACGTTCGAACTTATGGCTCTTTGACTCTCAAAGGAATTTTTGAAATTGACTGCACAATTTCATGATTAGAGAAAATCGAAGAATTACATTCAACTTTAAGGTGGGCAAGTAATTGCGATCGATCTCATGATTAATTGCAGCAATTTCAAATAATTATGAACCTTCGAGCGACTTTATATGTCTTGAAATCACTAATTTCTTCAACATGTAATTTTCTTGGGTGCAATTTGAGGAAAAAAGGTTTTCAATGTGTTAATGTGGACAATTTATCATTAAAAAAGTTGTTAGGTGATAGGTATTAAATATACAAAGTTCTTATACAGTAGTATAAACTTATTCGTATTGATTAAATCTCGATGTTCGTGTCCCGATGTTACATTAGAGAAAGCTTCGCGTTTTTGCATAATTATGTAAATTTACAGAAAACTGAGTAAAATTATAGTGCCGTCAAAGGGTTAAGATTACGGAAACACGTTACTGAGCATTTAAAAAATGTTTTTTTCTGCGTAGATTTTCGCACGTTTTATTTTCACTAATTTTTATAGTTTCGACTTAGGTTGGATATCTAAGACGATTTCGAAAATGATTTCTAATATCATGTGATTTCACAAAATATCGTGTGGTTAAGTTATGTGTTTCACATGTATGAAATTACATGATTTTATTCGATTTCACTCAACTTCAAGTGATTCTCGGTGATTTCAGTTATGATTTCTCTCACGGGGAACAGATAATTTTAGCTTCGAGTAACTCTCCTCGGCTCGGATAAAATTGTGAATTTTTCACTTATAGTAAATGGTTTCTTGTGGAATTCGCGGTGTACAATTTATGAATTTATGACGTTGACAATTTTTCAAAGTTCAAAACACTGCAAAAGTGTTGACATCTCGCCCATTGAGATTTGTGAAAAATTGTTTCTCGAAGTCGCTTCGAGTATGGAATCATAGATGAGTGCTGTCACAGGCTTCTCAATTTAAAAGTGTCACCGTTGCATATACCCAAGTGATCGCAGAGAACACAAAGCGCGCCGCATTTCGAAGTAATGACGAACATCCATTCTTCGAAGGACTTTATTTCTTCGCAGCAAAAGCTCGGATTCGCTAAAGCGAGATGCACCACGCTGTTGAAAACTCTTAAAATATTTTTGAATGACGTCGAGCTTGATATTTCTTCTGGGACTGGACGGTTCGCGAAACTACCGTGACGTCGTCAATCGCGAACTTCTAACAGTCTGGACGACAAATTGATCTTGATCTCTCAATGCGAGCAGAGAGCGGATTTATTTTAATGATTCCGAAACTTCTTCATCCGGAAAATGCATTACGTCAATATTTTCTCTAATACTCGTTATCGTATGGGCGAATCCTTGAAATGGGAAAAAGAAAAATTTTAAAGCAAAATAGAGTTTTATGCTCGAGTAAAAATTCTCAATTGAAATTCCCGTATTTTGAAATAAACTCATTTCCAAGATGAGAACACGAAGTAATAATTCCTCGAGAGAAAAACTGCTGCAAAAAATCTTACCGAGATGAAAATTAAATATAAAAAGTTTATTTTATTTACATGCGAAAAGACGAGGCATTATGACATATACCGTAATGGCGTGTTATATTCCTTCTCCCTAGGAAATTGGGTGAAAAACGGTCATGGAATATGAACGAGGGCGACGTACGTATATTTGCGACGAATCAAGCGTGACCCCGAGTGGCTATTGGAGTGCAGGGTGGTGTGCGTGTGGTCGAGGAGCGACTTTGGATCGGGGTTATTTCGCATTCATAAACTGTCACGAAATCGGTGGAGGGAAAATTTACTCATTTTCCCGGAGAGGTTGTGCGGTTGTCGCCGGCGTAACGATCCCTTCCGAATAAAGGGCGAATAATGCATCATCTCCGCGAACGAGCTGTTAAATAGCAGTATCGTGATCCGCGCACGTTCTTTTCAAGAGCCACCACACGTTACGGGGCACATGGTACACGATACACATACAGAAGCACGAGTAAACATGATAAATTTCGCACATGCTGCGATGAAAACGTGCTGGATAAGTGTGCTCAGCTCTTAAATATGAAATGGGCTATTACTGGCCCTTAATATGATTATTGTCCATTCATGCAGGGAAGGGGGAAAGGGTGACGTCTCGTCGTGAATAGAAAAAGGTAATATAATCTCGTTTTTGACGTTTTGACGTTTCGCGCTTCAAATCACGATCGAAAACTACCGACTAATACTTTGGAGAATTCGGCCTGCTTCAGGGGAACATTACGTATTCCAAGGGTCGTTTTGTTTCGCGCCGCGAGAACCAAAAGCAGCGAATTTTTATTCACTTTTATGGTTTATACGCGAAACTTTCTCCCTCAGAAGTGTAACGACTACAGCATTTTCTAATGAATAGTAATGAACGACGCAATTCCGTTTGCAATTTGCGGGCTTGCGCTTTCGCGCCTTCGCTGCGTAACGCCACAGTTTCCTAGATTTAAACGTATCTGTCTGCTTTTTTTTTATAGTTATTCAAGAAAACGAATAGAAAAATTCGACCGCAAACTCGTTTATTATCGTTAAGTAACTTTGCGGAAAAAACTTGTTAATATTATAATAAGTGTACAAAGCCGCTCTAGAGTGCTAAATTCAGTCTAAAAATGGGAGGTCTAATCCCAAAGCATCGCATCTATTGTTGTATTAAGTACACGTAGGAAAAGGGCTCCCTTGCATCAAAAGAATTTTGTCTTTGTTCTGGAAGATTTAATTCGAGTCGGAACGAACTGTATACATATAGATATTAAAAGGGACGATTTTCATTAGAAATGAAACTTTTTTCCAGCGAGAGTACTTTGTCGCAATCATGTACATTACTTCTTTCGTGCACGCGACTTAACAATACTCTCTTTCATGTTGAACGAATATAAAAGCCCTGAACTGACGAGTCGACGCGTCAAATCGTAACGCGGGAATGTTTTGACGAAACGCAATGGCGGGTGCGTAGTCATACAACAAGCGGAATTATCTTTAACGCTTCTTCTCATCTCCTTCGAGCGCGATACAGAGGAAAAAGTCGAGTCGCCGCAGAGATAAGGTTCCAACGGTACCGGCGAGATAAATGCGAACGTCGCTCACCTCTAAACCTCGAATAGCGTTCCGCGCCTCGTACGCTGGCTTTTGGAAAATGATCCTGATAAATGAGTCTGCTGGAAGCCGGCGGATATTCAGTGCAGCGCGAGAAAACGCAACGAGCTGGGTGTTATGCGAAAAGCCAAGATCAGACGTTGCGAACGCGCACGTTATGCGCTATTTCAATTCAAACTTGAAATTACTTGGATGAAAATTCCCTGGCCTCATTCGTGAATTTCATCGATCTCGATTATGCAAATATTTGCACTTTTTCAAACCATGATTTTTCCGGCGGATTAACGTTGCTTGCATTTTTTTCTCTGAAGCGTTTGTTCGAGCGTCGAGCTTGAACAAACTACGAGAGCACATTTTGTTTCAAATAATGCGCGAGCTGCCTTTTGGGCAATGGTATCTTCACGCATCTGTTAATGTTTACTGGATTTTTGATATTTTTTTAAAAATTAGGTCACGTGCTTTGCCGTTATTAAATTCTCTAACTTTGAAAAGGTTTGACCGTTCACATGTAAATTAACTACAATGAAATAAAATAAATTGTTTACATTCTTTTAATTATTCATAATTGAATATTTTATTGGAATGTCACAAAAATTTTAGAATAATAAAAGTATCAATTAAAAAAATACAAAATCGTATAATGAGTGTTATTCTTTGTCTTTTTATTGCTCGAGAGTTTTTTAAATTTTTTTCTTAAATTTGATAAAAAGTTTTTGAAAATTATGAGTATTTATTGTAATTACTAATTACATTTTATGAAAATTATTTGAAAATCAGAAAAGAATTCGAATTATGTATCATGGTTGAATTACACTGAATAATTTACGACTAATAACTCTAATATGTGCCCTGCACCACATGGTTAAACACTGCAGTGCAATTGGCTTCCCTACATGGTCAAACCGTGGGGTTGTTCACTATGAGGTTTGAATGGTTTGATGATTCCAAAATGCAATCGACTACAACAATTTCGACGATTTCTTGATATGAGTAATAAAAAAATGAATCACGAAACGATTGCACGTGATTGAGTGGGATTTCGCATTGTTCGAATCGTATTTTGAATCATTGTAATGATTAAAAAATTAACGTGCTTTTTGGAATTCAATGTGGAATTTGGTATTTCTCAAACAATTTTGGCATTCAAAAGTGAAGCTCAATGGTTTTTTTGCCCAATTTAACAAATGAAATATGAACATTAATACTGCAGTGAAACATTCAAAAACAATTTATTAAAACAATTTAACAAGATTTCATTTCAAAATAAGAGGATTCTGTTTACAAACGATAAAAATAGCTTCATAAAAAGAAAATTCTGCTCACAAACAAAAGAATTTCGTCCGATTTTTGAAAGGATAGCACTTTCATTGTAAGAAGATTTTTTTTCTGAGTACAAATACAAACAAAGATGTTGCTGTGAAATAGAATGGAGGTAATCAAACTTTGCATTTTTTTTAACAATCACATTTAATCTGAAAAGAAAAATCAAGGCTTGCCAAATTCCATCCTATTTCTTCATCCTTCATCTCTTATTTGAGCTTTTTTTCACTGTTTTGCATAGCATTATGTTCGATTCCAATGATTCTTTTCCTACGAGAGTTTGATTGCATGTGATGCCCGAGTGATTCAACTAATTGTAATGCAATAATGAAGGAACTAGAAAAAAATATGTCAATAAAGTTTTTTGATTTTATCAGTGACTTCATGAGAGATCGTTTGATGATTTCATGCGAGTAAATGTTCAGAAGAATTCGAACCCGTTCCTAAGATCAAATTATCCTAGATATTTTTCGGTGGAAAATCGATGAAACACATACTTCAAATATAAACAATTAAAAATGTGTTCCTAAATCTTTTCTATAACTTTAAGTAATTAAAAACAACAGTTTTTGAATGTAACGAACTGTTAAATAGTGCAGTGCGACACGTCGGTACACTTTCAGTAAGGTTACACTCGACTACCCGCGGGCCTCTCGGTGAACGCCCACATTTTTACGCAGAAACAATGTAAACGTAACAGAAATATCCGCTCCCTAGCGAAGAATTTTCATCGGTTAATAGACTATTGAAATGCAGGCCAAGTGTAAATACATAATTCAAAATGTTTATCAAGTATTCTTATCCATTCGTACATTTATCTTGCCAAGTAGTCGATAAATCTAAATTACTCAAGCGGTGGCGGTGGCATCAGCATCAGCATCAGCAGCAGCAGGAGCAGCAGCAACAGCAGCAGGAGCAGAAGCGTTGGAGGCGTAAATTAAAGAGAGGCTTCTTGTTTTAAAGAAGAACAAGAAGAAGGGGGAGGGTGAGGAGGACGAAGAGGAGGAGGAGGAGAGATGGGGGAGGAGGCGGAGGGGGCGAGGGAGTAGAGGGCGGAGGAGGCGGTGGTGGGGGAAAAGAAGTAGGAGAAAGAGGAGGCGGGGACGGACAAGGGGGGATGCAAGACCGAACATCAATTAAAGGCGAGAAAGTCGAACGAAGACTGTGGCTATTCAGTGACTGTGCCTAGAACAGGAACACCGTCAAGAATGAGAC
>JABFQM010001160.1:0-23986 GCA_022816865.1 Zelostemma sp. ZL-2020
ATTTTTTTTCGTGAAGAAGAAGATATTGTTAAATAAATTATACTAGCATATTAAATGTAATTAATTATGTTGCATTATTAATATTTTTTCCAATTCACCCTTGCATTAAAGTATCGATCCACCTTAATTGCAAAATAATTTTCTTTGCAACATTGACTTATGAGTTCGAAAAAAGAAACTTGAAAGTAAACTACATCAATTTTAGTGACAAATTTATTTTGATGCTATTGTTTTTAATAACGGAATGATAATCACAAAATTTAACATTTAACAAGTCGCTACAAAAAAATATATAAAAATTGCAGGCCGAGAAACTGCAAAAACTTTTTTACATTTTACTGTACTCCATTTTGAAACTCTCGCGGTTTTACTGAATGAATGTAATTTTGTGGTTTTCGAGAGAAATCGTACTTCCCCGCAACGTTTTGTATGTTGTTGCGATTTGTTGCAGTTTCCCATAAGTTTCTCAGGCTTTCCTGTAAAATACTGATTTAAGCATGGAAAACTTCCCTAATTTTCCAGGTTTTCTCGATTGTCCGGCAATATCGGCGTAGTAAATAATTAGTAACCATAGTAATAAATATACTCAGAGTAAATACAAGATATCACCAGGCCATTAAACGGCACAGTAATTTTTCCGTCAAGTTTTTTCCCCGTAAGCCTTCTTCCCTAAAAGGCAATGTTCATACACGCGGCCCTGTTTTAATGCGCGATGTTAATAAAAATCATCGGCCGTTTTTTTGCGACAAGTGTTCTCCGTTGCAGAGAATCATCACTAGCGCACGCGAGAAATGCCTCGAACGCATGGAAAACAATGATACAATGATACGATGCACCGACCATATTTCCTGTCGAATCGGAGCTACTTCTGACGCGTTTACCTCGACTAATCTTTACATAATAATCCCCGCCGATCGTAACGGTCGGCATTTTTCCCAAGAATCTCCTTCGGTGCATTTCTTTCGAGCGAAGAATAGTAATCGACTTTTTTCTCCTTCGTGAATAATCACGGCTTTTATGAAACTGAAAAATACTCCGATCCCTCTTTTTCTCCCGATCAGAATTTGAAACTCATCGATCTATGGTAATAAACTCTCTTTTTGTCCCGCGCAAAAAGCAACGGAGCAAAACAATCCAACTTCGCGAAGAATGTTGGAGAACCGGTGCCATTATACCGCAATAACAATTAGGTACGAAGTAGGTATCGAAACATCTTCAGTAAAGTTTTATTTCCGGCTGCTTTTTGACGGAGCGTCGTTTTCGTTGCAGTCATGTGTAATATACCTGAAGGAACATTGCGTAAAATGTCACTCATAATCTAGACCTCGACAGTAATAATCTCGTTTTATTGCTACTCCAGTGACTCGCGCTTATGTCGGAGATACACGCGTGTATTCTCCTTATTTCTCATGTAAATTCTACAATTTCCCCGTCTTTTCCACCCAAACGCGAATGGAAATATTTTTTTCCATTTCAGAATCGCTTCGTAATTAATATAATCGCGCGTAGTTTTTATTCGTTTGCGGAATAAAAACAGGCGTGATTATTAGGTGCGAGATTCGCCTTCCAAGGCCGGTTTTGTTGTCAACAATGCCAGGATGAGAATCGAAATTGCTTTGCGTATCCGAACGTTCGAGTATCAGGCAAAACTGGATGAGATGATCGAATGAGGTTGAGGGAGAAGGGGGGAGATCATAGGTCATTCGCCGCCTCGAAACATCAGCATTGCTAATGTCCATGACGTCCTTCGTTAACTGTCAGGATTTACCCGCGGCAAAATTAATGCAAAATTCGCCGGACATCGCCGTACGAATCATCGGAGCTAACCAAATTACGAAGCCAAAAATCACGCTCGTTTCGTCATCTACCATATCAATCATTGCTATGATTATTCCGTTAAATTTCTTCTCTCTTCTGTTTTATTCAATGTTTCTCGAAAATAAAAATAAAAAGTTGCATTGTTTAATTGCGAAAACGAAATTGTGAAAGTTACAATTACGAGTCGTAGATTTTTACGTCAGTAGTGATATGGATCGCAGATTATTACGATTTCTATGGAATTTGTTTTCTCGATGTGTAGGAATCTGTTCAAGATTCCGTTTTTACGCCTTTCGATTAATTGTACGAGCAATAAAACATGTTTGCGCTCTCCAAATATGAGATTCGCCGCGTTTAATTTATTCCACGTAGTGAAATTGCAAGCCTCATCTACCTGTTTGGAAACTGAATAGCCGATGCTCAGAATTTATCGACGCAAATCGCGTCTGGTTGCCTTATGAAGAGACAATACCGATTTAGCATAATTTCCTCGAACCGAATCATAGACGCAAAAATCTCCAATCTCATTAATTAATATTCGTAATGAAACGTACGAGGAATGAGAAATGCAACCGATTTTAGAAAAACCAATAATATCTCAAGGTTGTGTTAATTTTGGACGTCGAATGCTCGTAACGCTTAAGAACGTCATCGAAATTATCACTAATCTTGACCCTCTTATCAACGACCATTACAGACGCACAAATATTTGCGCGATCGAAAGATAATTCGTCTTTCACTTTCCGCTATTGGCGCGAATAACAAAACACTTGTTCCCCGATTTCTTCCTTGCTGTTGCAATTTTTCAATCGGCAATATTTTCAGCCGAGTTCGAACGCGCTGTTTTTTGCTCCTCTGAAAGTTTCTTTTTCAAAGTTCGTCGAGTTCGCCTGGAATAATCATAACCGGACGGTAGCGCGCGGGCAAATTAAAAAAAACGTCATTACAAGTTAATAATGCTCGCGTCAAACTCGTTTTTGTCAGCTGTAACGTAAATCGAAGAAAACGTTTCGTAAAAAAGTGTTCCAAAAAATTTGAAAAATCGATCAAATAATGAGTTGATTATTCCGAACGGATTTAGGATGACGAAATGACGCGATTAAAGAAACACGTGCGTACGGGTAAGTAGTCAAGGCTGTACTTTTCATTTTTAATCTCCGCCGCTTCTGGGCCTTTTTTGCGTGACGAAGCATGCGAACGTCTGGGCGTTATCTCGGCCGGGTTGGTAAATTTGTCTATCAGTAAAGCTCGCATGACCACGCACAGGTGTGCTGGTAATGTCCGGGGGACGCGGAGGAGACAAGGACGGATGGGACTGGAAAAGTGACGAGAAGAAGCTGAGGAGAAAGGCAGCTCGAGAGTATGAATAACGGAATATAAACAGGCAATCGGCATAAAAGGAAGAAAGACTCGAAACAAGTGAATGGGTGTTTATGACAGAGTTGACAGTGTTTGCTATTATGTAAATTGGAAAAGCGAACAATAAAGGGCGAAATTCGAAGAAGGACGTTAACGAACATTGACGAGTGTTGAGTAACAATTTTCGCAATTGTTCAGGTTTTGTTATGAACGCGTTTAATTAATATCGGACGCCGGGAGAAATTCATGGGAATGCCAAGGCCCAATTTAGAACGACAACTCCGCATTGTCAATTAATTGCAAAGATCAATCCTCCTCGATATGTCAGCGCCCACTCCGTTGAGAGCTTCGCACAAAATCTTCTTTCAGTCGAGGACGCGACGAGCCGTTCGGTATAAAACGTACGAAGAAATTAAACTATTTACACGTGTACTATCGCCGCGTTATGCGAATCGAGACGGTTTTTTTTTCTTGAATTATTGCCTCTTCGGCTTGCACAACTCGCGGCCAATCTTATCTATCGAGATAAGAAAAAAGACCGAAAACTAGAAAGCGCGAATGTACGCGCTACACATTTCGCTGTTTTCGACAAGATTATTCCAATTACTAGATTCGCGAGTTCTATGTCGGAAAATTAGAAACAATTTTTTTACTAAAAATAAAAAACTGAGCGGCGGTGAATGTAAAACGCTGCCGTTTAAAACGACCAAGGAAAAGGTGAGTAATTTTTGATAAGATCGAAAACCTTCGCTTATTTTTAAAAAAATGCAATTTCCTTCGACAACTTTTCCTATTTCCCCGGGTCATTTTCGATGTATCGATTTTTCCTGAACTTGGAGATATTTTGAAATGCATCATCTCATGTGGACGTGTAAATGTAAAAGTTTCGGAAAAATGACGAGATCTAAATTCTTTGAAATCTATGATCTTTCGGAGGAAAACATTTCCGGTTAACGAAAAACTGGGTGAAAAACGTAAAGCGGGATTGACAGACGCGGAAGTGTGAATTGATATTTGAATTTGGGACGCGGAGATGAGGAATAATGAGGCACTGCCGTGCGTCTGCGCTCGCACGTTAAATATTAATGCAAGGAAACACGAAAGTGTTACGGCTCAAGACGCTAAAAGAACTTCCACCGCATTACCCAACGAAGAAAGACGACGGGCCGAAACGAAAAAAGAGGGCGGCCGGACTGGGTTAATGGCATCACGCTCGAGTTTTACAATCCGCCAATTTCACTCATTGTCGGGACTTTTTTCTCGATACGAACTCTTTACCCTCCAAACAACGATTTCCTGAACCGACGAAACTTCGTTTTGCAAAAACTGCGCTCAAGAAAATTGGAAAAGTGCAACGCGATAGGAGATAAGTCGATTGAATCGCAGCAAGAACGGCTTTGAACTTCGTCCGAGTCAATCATGGTATCACATAACACGCCGGTACTTACTTCATTAATCCTCCCTTTTTGCTCTACTTGCAATGAAAATATAAAAAAAAGCGCAGAAGGCGCCCGTTCGAGGCGTAAAAATACCCTAGAAACGTTTTCTCCGTTCGCTATTTTGAGACCCGTACCCAAAAAGAAGGAAATAAATAATCCTCATACCGCACCATAAATCTTCTTCGGACATAAAATCTACGTAGGTAGAAAAAAGAAGAAAAAAATGTCATAACACGAACCGGCTTTGACGAAATAAAAAAAAGCGTCTCGTTTTTACTGCTAACAAAATTAATTCTTCCCATGCGGATTGAAAAATCGAGTTTCGTCATCCTTGACAGCACTCAAAGTTCACGTGGATCACCTGGGGCAAAAACTGCACTTTTTTTCTCCGCGAACTGACTTACCTCGTCAAATTTCAACGCGAAGATTTCCCAAGAAGATCGATCTTGACCTCGAGTCACGCGTCGGTGATTTTTAAATGCATAAAGGCGCTCGACGGAAATCGATCGCGGATCGAAAACGCGATAGAATCTATCACAGCCTGAGGTTGAGTCGGGACTGTGGCAGCTTTGTCGACGCTCCTCCTTTCTCGCATTGACATCGCACTCGATGTAATGCCCCCACTATAATGCGACTGTTCTTGGACAAATCGGGGGAACCGCGTGGAGACCGCGGTACCGCGGGACCACATGACGCTTCCACGCTTCTGGCGTGGAAACTCGTGCTTGCAAAAGTCAACACGCGAACAAAACAGTTGCTCGAAAGTGAGGAACCTGAATGAACGTCATTCCGATACTAGTTCGAGCACGCTTTTTAGAGCCGAGACTGCTTACGAAGAAGTGTAACATATTCCGAGAGGGACTTATCCGTCGATTCGATACGGGGCGCAGGCTTCGGAAATGCCCTGTCACATCTGTTTTTCGTAATTCTTTGTTCGCCTGTGGGAGATCGCCGGTCACATGGGGGAACATTTTAGAGAGTCGAGAGATCACTTTTCTTTTTTCGAGTCGACCGATTTTAATTTTTCCCCTTTTTTGGACTTTTTGAAACGCTTTCGAGGGCGATCGATCATTTTACGAAGGCGATTGTGATCTCGGGGAAAAAATTCTTGTTTCGAAAGGACGCTTGTTATTTTTGTCTTTTTTTAAATAAAACTCGAAGATTCAACTAAAGTTTGAACAATTATTTCGTCTTTTTTTATAACTCCTTTTTTTCTCGATTTTCTTGATGAAACGAAGATGGCATTAACTGATTAATTGAAATGAATAATTTAATCAGAAAATTGTAATCGTGCGCGGTTAATGAACGGTCATTTTTTTAATGACGTAACGAGAAATTTTATGATCTTTCATTACACATGTCACAATTAAAGCTTGATGTAATAACTTCAATTGCAAGTCACGAATGTTTTCGTCTTGAAGACTCACATTTTTCACATTTACCGAAAATTGTTTCGCTTCATTTTCGACTCCAAAAAATGCGCGATAAAATGGATTTGCATTTATGAAAACCAATTTGGCAGTGAGTAAATTCGGGAGAAGTTAATTGAATTACGGACTTCAATTACTCGCAATTAATTACTTCCCAAGCCTGGAAACATCTCACTTTTTAAGAAGAGTCAAAAGAAATGGAACGATGCATCGAGAATCATAAGTAATATCAGTATTTCTGTATCAGAAACGTCAACAAACAAGATGTTTTCGTGCAGAAGTAAAGGGTTGACAAAATTGCGTAAATTCCGAAAGTTTCGTATCCAGTTACTAAATCCGGAAACGTGAACCCCTGGAATCTACTTTTTTAACATGATCATTCTGTCCTCATTGAGGTCACGCACTCCATTATTCTTAATTGAGCATTCTGTTGATTCGTTAAATCCAAAAATAACGTCCAACTGTACGATTGCTTTCGCCAGTAACCTGTCTTTCGTCGCGTTTACCTTAACACTCGTGCAATTCACGCGAAAAAAGTAATTGGGCAACGACGATGCAGCAATGTAGCGTTTGCACGAAACGCGACAAAACGCGCGTGCAGTTTTTGATGCAAAGCTCACTTTGCGATCACAAAATCTTCGATAAGAGCCGAGGAAAACGGATAGTAATTTGTTGTTAAAATTCTTTCCGAAATATAACTTTTTCGGGCAACAAACTAATTAATATGCCAGTATAATCTGTTGAACAATGTATTCTTGGTGAAAAAATTATACAAAAATGGAAAAATGTTAGTTTTTGCAGTGACACATTTTCATTTCTCAGCTAATTTGCTTGTTCGGCCATTTATATCGTTCACGGGACAATTTACAACAACTTTACCGTGGCGCTTAAAAAAATATTCATTTTCAAAGAATTTTCAAAGCATCTTTTTTGCGAATGAATATTTTTTCGAAAGAAACGAAAATTTGTCACTGGTTTTTCTTGTATTATTCATAATTGTTGTGTTAGTAGTAATTTATTATAAATTTTCATAAGAATTGTTAATATTCCAATGTTTCTAATTTACCCAAGGCCAAAAAAGTCATTGAATGAAAAATAAATTTCGCACATGTTTAAAAAAATGAAAAAAGCGTCTAAAGAATGCAACGACTCCGCGATTCCTGTTTTTGGGAGCAACAGAACGGATGCCGGAGTAAAAGTATGACAATCGTACGTAATCATTAATAATTCTCGTCATTTTCTCGACTTTTTCTGCGACGACTTGCAAACCACATTTCATTTCCGTGTAAAGCAATTCTTGTTTCGCGTGAAACTCCGCTGACGTCGAATAAGTCGAATGGAGACTCGTGTCGACGGACACGTACGACATTAACGCGTGACGATTAAGGCCGTCGCAGATGTCGGAAACTGAGTCGAGCGAGGAAGGAGAAGCGGCCAACAGGTCGTCGCGATCGGCAATTGTCGGCCGTGAAAACGCACTTGTAAATCGACTCCTCCTCGTTATTTATTATGTCATGTATCGATAATCGCCAACGGTTAAGACGTCTTAACTACCTGAAAATCACTCGGCCGCTCCTTCGAGGTGATAAAGCTAACACGTGGATAATCGCGCATGGCAACAAGCTTGTAATGAACTTTTTTAAACGAACGAAAAAAGCACGAAATGTCCGCAGTCGTTCAAAACATGTCTCAAAGTTGTAGAAATAATCTTACAGGGGAGATAAATAATTTAATTAATTAATCGGAGTAACGTTTTGTTAATTAAGGTGGATCGATACTTTAACGCAATGGTGAATTGGAAAAAATATTTATAATGCAACTTAATTAATTATATTTATAATGCCAGTATAATTTGTTTAACGATATCTTCCTCTTCACGAAATAAAATACACGAGTGACAAAATTGTAGAAAAATGCTCGTAACGAACAATTGAAAATTGAAACCGTTTTTTGAAAGAAAAATTTTTATTTCTTAGTCGATTTGCATGTTTGGTAATTTATATTGTTCTCAGGGATATTTGCAACAACTTGACCGTGGCGTTTTGCAAAATATTCATTTGCCGAAAAGATTCATGCATTTGTTCAGTAAGAAGGTCAACAATTCTTTAAACAAATGCATGTATCTTTTTGGGAAATGAATATTTTTTGAAACGCCACAGTCAAGTTGTTGCAAATAGTCCTGTGAACAATATAAGTAATCGAACATGCAAATTGGCTAAGGAATAATCATTTTTCTTTTAAAAAACTGTTAAAATTTTCAGTTGTTCGTTACGAGCATTTTTGCACAATTTTGTCAGTGGCTTATTTTTTTTTCGTGAAGAAGAAGATGTTGTTAAATAAATTATACTAGCATATTAAATGTAATTAATGACGTTGCGTTATAAATATTTTTTCTAATTCACCCTTGCATTCAAGTATCGATCTACCTTAAGGTGGATCGATACTTTAACGCAAGGGTGAATTGGAAAAAATATTTATAATGCAACATAATTAATTATATTTATAATGCCAGTATAATTTGTTTAACGATATTTTCTTCTTCACGAAAAAAAATACACGAGTGACAAAATTGTAGAAAAACGCTCGTAACGAACAATTAAAAATTTTAACAGTTTTTTTGAAGAAAAATTTTTATTTCTTAGTAAATTTGCATGTTTGGTCATTTATATTGTTCTCGGGGATATTTTCAACAACTTGACCGTGGCGTTTTGAAAAATATTCATTTTCCAAAAAGATACATGCATTTGTTTAGTAAGTCGGTCAAAAATTCTTTAAACAAATGCATGCATCTTTTTGGGAAATGAATATTTTTTGAAACGCCACGATCAAATTGTTGCAAATAGTCCTGTGAACAACATAAATGACCAAACATGCAAATTGACTAAGAAATAAAAATGTTCCTTTAAAAAAACTGTTAAAATTTTCAATTGTTCGTTACGAGCATTTTTGTACAATTTGTTCACTCGCGTATTTTTTTTCGTGGAGAAGAAGATATTGTTGAATAAATTATACTGGCATATAAAATGTAATTAATTATGGTGCATTATAAATATTTTTTCAATTCACCCTTGCATTAAATTATCGATCCAGCTTAAATGAAATCTTTTGTTGATTCTACGATGTTGCATTTTTTGCCTTATTCATGAATTAGAAACGTTTATTTGATTTTATTTATGAAAAAAACTTTTATCGTCGATAAAAATCGAAATTCATGGCGAAATTGCGTCACGGCTGCAATTAAATTTAACAGTCCCGATAAAACGTCTTTCGGACATTGAATTCGAACTTTTTTAGGCGTCACGGTGACATTTTCATCTTAAATTATCGATTAACCAATAATCACATTTCGTTTTTTAAATTAACAATCGAAACCCAAAAAAGCCGCACTCGTGGTCAAGATTTTCGAAAGTTTCAGCCCTTTTCAAAACTCTTTTTTCCAATCGAAACAAACAAACGAGTGAAACTGTCTTCGCTGAATAAATAACCATATTTCGCATAAACAAATGACCGTTTCATGAAAAATGCATCACGAAGTAAAAAAAGCTCATTCACCGTATCGTACAATTCACCCAGTCATCGCTCGAAAATTAGCATTCATTTCAAGATTTAACCATCGCCGAGCAAACAATGCTTCCATGATTATTAAATATTCCCTGTTAACGGAATTGTTCCGGATTAAAAATACACCCATTAACAGGAAGTGCGTGAATCGTGACCGGCATGAGCGTATGAAAATGGCTCACGTGAGTTATTGCCTGTTGCGGCGTTCACGTTTCTTCTCGTGTCCCGCGGTTTTTGCTTCTGACCCCCCCCCCCCCCGCTGCTCCACAGCGACAATTTCGAAACGGATAAAGCGTGCCCGCCGTAATTCAATCACTGGAAAACTATCGCTTAAGAAAACTCGTCTCCTTTTGGACTGACGGCGTTTCAAACCCCTTTCGAGCAAGCGAAAGTTGCGGAATCATCTTTAAGAGGATCCGTGAACTCTTTTTCACCGACCAAGTTTCAAAAACGCCTTCGATTCTTTAGCATGTTCACAACCAACGTTGGAAAAACGGTTTTTTCTTTCTCCGATCACCGACGAAACCAAAATTGGAGACGCTTTTTCAGTCGAATTCAGCGCCTAATCAGGCATGAACGCGATAACAAAAGTTGACGAATGTTGTTAAGCGAACATTCTTGATCTACAATCGGGAGTTGGTCTTTGTTTAACAGAAGACAAAGTACATAATCGATATCAGTAAATAATGATTCACTTCGTGCTACTTCAATAATTAATCTTCGGAGATACAAAAATAAACTCGACTTTGACGAATTACGTAATTTTAGTAGACGGAAACTTGAGTCTTTTCCCAGCAAGTTGGAATGTAAAAATAGAGACGAGATTATAATGTAGAGTTGGATTTTTCTTTCCATTGTTGTATGACGTTATTAATTTCATGCTACCTGCTGGAGGAACACGGGAAAGATGCGGAGAGAGAGGAAAAATGTGAACCCGAGGAATCCTGCACCTTGTAACACTTATACTGTTGGATATTGAACCCTGCTATAACGACGCGAGAAAACAACATGCAGATTTTTAAGCACTTCCACGGAATTCAGGGTTCTACAGAAAAAATTATTTCAATGTTATCAACTTTGTTTTAATCGTACTGAAATAAATTTAATTTATCCTGCGAAAAAATTACCGAGCGAAAATTATCAACCGCCAATTTCGACTTTAATCAACATTACAATTATAAAAATTTCATTATTTACATCAGAAATGTAATTTTTAAACAAAATGTATCCGAAAGACCGAAATCAGTTTACCAAATACAACGAAAAATGAAATCAATACTTTAATGCAAGGGCGAATTGGGAAAAATATTTATAATGCAACATAATTAATTACATTTAATATGCCAGGATAGTTTATTTAACAATATCTTCTTCTCCACGAAAAAAAATAAGCGAGTGAAAAAATTGTACAAAAATGCTCGTAACGAACAATTGAAAATTTGAACCGTTTTTTTGAAGAAAAATTTTTATTTCTCAGCTAATTTTCATGTTCGGTTATTTATATTGTTCAGAGGACTATTTGCAACAACTTTACCGTGGCGTTTTAGAAAATATTAATTTGCCAAAAAGATACATGCATTTGTTCAGTAAGTCGGTCAAAAATTCTTTAAACAAATGCATGTATCTTTTTGGAAAATTAATATTTTCCAAAACGCCACGGTCAAGTTGCTGCAAACAGTCCCGTGAACAATATAAATGACCAAACATGCAAATGAGCTAAAAAATAAAAATTTTCAATTTTTTCGTGACGAAGAAGATATTGTTAAATAAATTAAACTGGCATCTAAAATGTAATAAATAATGTTTTATTACAAATATTTTTTCCAATTCGCTCTTGCATTAAAGCATCGATCCACCTCAAATAAATCGAACGTGAAATCAAACGATTACTTTTAGGAACTCGATAAAATTCTTTCGTTATCCAAAAAGATAAACAAACAATGCTGTCAAGTAAAGTTAAAAATAATCTCTACATTTCCAGTCTCTTAAAATAAGCGAGAGTTTCCTCGAGGCTAATTTTTTCTATTCCATGTCATACTTTCTCATTCCATTCCATCCCACTGCACGCGGTATCGCGTTTCGTCCCATTCTTATCATTCCACGTCATAACGTAAAGTAAAAGTAAGTGCAAACACGGAATTTATGCGTCGATAATAATGTAATGCAGGCTCCTTTGGCAGTTAGCGACCGGGAGGGAGCGACAACTTGACGTGAGAGTGATTTAAATGCATCGGCGCACCTCCTCGACTCGTCGCGCCGGCCAAATTGGTGGCCACGAATCGACTGTTGAATGCATACGAGCCCTGCCAATGTCATTGTCAGCAGCAGCGACGATTGCCCGCGAAACTCGCCGTGTCCGGGAAGTGGGCCCATTAACTTGCCTCTATATTCCTAGCTAAAATACTTCCGCCTCGTGGGCGTACCGTAACACGTTGGCGCGCGCGACTTTCATCAAGATCGTTATTTCCTTGATTCGCCCAAAGTGCGCTGACAATTTCGCGTTTTGCATGATTGCCGTACTCTGCGTCTGGGGCGCTTTTAGACGCTGGGGCGTGTAATATCTCTCTACGTTTCTTACACTGAGATTCTTGATCGAGAAACGCGAATAATTCACTTCCCTTCGACAAATTTTTAGAGTCTCGTGTACTTTTTTTCATTTATTACATCGCGAAAACGTCAATACCGACGAAAAAAAATTCTGACGTTGCGGGTGTTCGAACTCGGGACTCGTCGCTCCGGAGTCGAGCGCTGACCACTGGACCACTCGAGCAACTCCACTTTTTTCGACGTAAAGTTGTATTTTTACGTTACGGGGTACTAATTTTGACTGTCACTTTTCGTAATGGCATTTTTACGTTTATTGGAATTGTTTAACCGGAAAAGGTTGAAAAAATAATCGTAATGAAACTTTATATCGTTTTCTGGGTAATATCAAGCCAAACAATATTCATTCTTTGTAACCTATTTAGATTACGCGAAAGAACGCAGATCCTATCAGATAAGAAATGGGCGAGGAGATAAAAATGACTCTTTTTACCGCGATAGCAATCAAATTGTATAAATATCGCTTACAACTGTTGGAAGCGGTGATACATGTATTAGATCATCGAAAACAGGAGATTTTCGAAACGCCGTTGACACTTTGTACTTCATGATAAGATAAAAGCTCACATTTTTACAATGTTTAAGAACTGAGTCATCGAGGTACACTAAACCCATTGAAAAACAATTTATTTTTTCCCGGAAAAATACTCCATTGATAACGGATTTCTGCGTTACCAACCGCAAAAATTTCAAATCCAAATTAAAAAACCAGCCCCTCCCACTTTTGAAATTTCAGAATTTTTTAATTGCAATCGTTCGTTGGTGTTTGTTGGCCACTCTTGAAAAAATCATTCAAATAACCAGTACTTATCTTCCGTCGATAACTATCGTGCGTCGATAAAACAAGACGCCACCCGAATGCGAACAATCGCGGGCGTTCAAATAACGAAGCGAGCGAAAAGCGTAATAAAAAAGGGATCGAAAACGCGGGAAAGACGTTTCCCGATCGTCCCGCGAGGTGGCGACGCGTGCCCGACCTGTTACCTGAATTTTTACCTGCAGGAAAACATTTCCAGCCCCCCACCACGCGACCCTGGGCCCCTCTCTCCACTCGGGTTCTCGAGCCTCGAGCTACGTAGTGAACGAATTCCTCCGCAACGTAAATATCGTTTACGCCGCCAAGTACGCAGGAAAATCGCTTAAAAATCGGCCACGTTTTTCGTTTATCGTCGTCAAAGTTGCAACGCGAATACGATCGCTTCCCGAGGAGCATCGGGGCCCCAGCGAGGGAGAGAAAGGAAGTAGGTGAGTCGCGCGAGTTTAAAAGACTCTCCTTTTTTGCCTGCGAGATGGGCTCGGCTACAGCGGATCGTGAACCGTTAAGGTAGTTTGTCCGCGACATGCACTTTCGACGGAAACATTCAAAACTCGCGCTGCTTACGAACAACAGATCTTTCTAATCGATGACGCAATGCAAAGAAAATCTGTCGTTCCGAAGCCGAGAAAACTTTGGCCCAAGTCAGCAATTTTGTACGCGAAACATAACCAAGTACCGTGATTCCGCCGCTGTTTTTATCGTAGTTTCTAAACGCTTCGACGGATTTTTTTTTTGAATTTGTAGACTGTAGAGGGCCGTTTTGCGGATGTTATAAATTATTTTCGAATTTTTCGATCGTTTTGTTACGAAAATAACAGCGAAATGATTCGACGCGCAGCGGACTGATTTCGCGGTGTGCGTGCGTCTGGATAAAGCGTTTTTAGTACAGACTCGCGCAAAACTCTTGCGCTGATACATCGCTACGAATACTCGGAGCGGTACTTTTTGCTTGCATTGTAGCGGACAAACGACCTTAATCGCCGAACTCGCTATAAACTCCGTCCCTCGTCCGAAACCGACGAAATCGTGAAAAGTTCAAGGTGCAGCGGAAGAAAATGCTCGAGCTCGTTCGAGACGAGGCGAAACGTAATCTGAAACCGGCGCAGTCCGATAAGATTCGCATCTTGTTTTTCTGGGAACCGAAGGACTGCGAACATCGAAATAATTCGTCACTCGAAAATTACAAAAAAACTTTTTCCGCGTGCGTTATGTTTTCCGGAATGAGGAAGCTTCGAAAAAGCGTGGACCGATGGCGCAGCCATCGATTAAAAAAAATCATTAATCGATGAGGCAAGAATGCCGCGATAAAAACTCGTGAAAAATTCAACGAGGCATTAAATCCTCGATGACGTACACGATTTCCCGTCCGCGAGGGGATAAATCTCGCAGATTTCCGACCGCGATCGGCGCTTTTTGTCGCTAAAAAAGCAACGAACATCCCGATTTTATTTATTTATCCCGGAGTTTGTTTAACGACGCTTTTCGTGACGGCGCGACCGGTCGTCCTTGATACAATAATACATTATTCCCGGGATTGAATTATTTTATCCGTGAACTAATCGAGCCAGGGTTACGCGAATTCGCGCGGAATCACGGTCGGAATACAGAATTTCTCGAGCCAACTTTTTCGAGAGATTCGAGGCAATTACGAGACTTCGTCGCGGACCACGCGTGAATCATGCATGAGCAACCGCGATAACGTTCGGAATGATACGCGCGATAAAGAATTAATGGTATCGAAGAATTTGCATGATTTATGCGCGCGGGAAAAAAGAGTTCGACGAAACGTCACGACTCGAAGACTCGCCTTGGTCGAGTTATGAATCAATTAGAAAACACGGGCCGTCGCGTTTTAGTGCGCGAATCGCCTTGCGCTCTCAATGACGCGATTTGCATTTGTCTTTGCGTCGAGGGATTCGAGTTCTCGCGAGGACTCGGAACATCCTGCTCCGCGCGTTGCCGTTGCTCGAGTCGTATTCTTCGAAAAGCCCGAGGTCTCGGGGTCAACGGCGCGTCGATCCCGAGCGGGGTTGCCACTGAATTTTATTTCCATTCGCGATTCCCCGGTTTTTCCACGTTTTCCCGGCCGGAAACGGTGGAAATCGGGCTGGGCTACGTCATCATTTTTTCCGGAACTCGATATTCATTACGAGACTTTTTTAACGCGGTTTGGAATGAGTTGTCGAATTTATTGGAATTCGGGAATTTTTAATAACTTTTACGAAATATTCACTGACCTACATATTTCGAGGAGTTGCTGATAACGATAAGTTAATAATTTTATAAGTTGATTCTATTGCTTTTATCGAAATCTTTTGATTCGTGAAATGTCAATATTTTTATCAATATTATCTTCGATCTGTAGTAAAATTTATATTAAAATTTCGGACCGAAATTTGAGTTGCTGTGCAAGCGGCATTATTGAACGCGAAATTCAACTTTTGACAACAATTATTTCGAAGAAATATGCAAAAAAATGTATTTGGATGGCATGCAAAAACAGCATATTTTTAATGAACTACGAATTTCATGCGCCATTAAAACTAGCTGTCAAGGTGAGATTGACAATTATGATATGTAATCTTTCGGGTTGAATGAATCGACGTAATTCATCAAAAATTGTTCATTTCGAAACTAGTTTTTTCGGTTGAAGGAATCGATATAAATCATTCGAACAATGATGTCATCAATGATTGATTTCGTCAATGCGGATTAGTAATTAAATAATCATTATTGATTATTCAGTTGGAAAAAGTGAAACAAGAAAAGAAACTCTCTCGTAAAAGTGAAATTTTTCGGTTTATTTATATTCGTGAGCAATCACGAATAAATATCAACAATGATATCAATTGTAATTAAACTTGATTGCTATGTTCTATTTCGAAAAATAATCACCAATATTATCATCGACGAAAATTGGGAAATTAAAAGAACATGAAAAACGAGTACTTTTCGTAACTTTTTTCAGTAATTTGTATAATTCTCTGGTTTTGGGGGGAATCGTACGCATTTGCTAAATTTTCGCAACTTCGAAGCTGCAGAAGTGTGATAATTTTTCTAATTCCTGCAATTTCTTCGAGACGATGCAGAAAACCGCGTCTAGATATCTCCGAGAGCTTCGTGTGTTTTGCGGAAAGTAATCTCCATTTTTTTCCCCACCCCATTGTTCTAACAGAAAAACAAAAGCAACGCTCCGCGATAGCAAAGATAAGATTCCGCGTTATCTCCTCCAGAAAGTCGCCCTATCTCCCGAGAAACACGGCTTCTTTAAAACGACCGAAACCATGCACGAACCCCGGCGTTTCTTTTCCCGACAAATATTTCGTCGAGGAATTGTCCGTCACGGGCCATCTGTCGCTTTTCTAATCCTCGATAGTCCAAAAATCAATGAATTCTTGGCCCGAGACATTGACGTATCGGATCCGGTAGATTTGGTGAGTCTCTTTCTCCTCGAGGCCGAACGGGACCACCTGCTAAGCCGGTCCAGGTAACTTTACCTCGCGATCGGACAAAGATCGAAGCTCCCGTGACCCAGCTGATGCTCCATTGAAGCACACGTAACAATCTCGCGTGCGATTCTTTCCAACGCACGGAATTTTAAGCCCAAATTACAGGGAACGTCGCCGTCTTTCGCGGGAAGCGAAATATTCGTTTTTTCAGCAAACGCTGAACGCTGGAAAGCACGTATTCCTTATTAGGATCGCGCTCTTGAATTTGAATGTGAAAGTCTGAATGATGTGCCACACCTTGCGTGTCACTCTTTTTTTTTCGTCATTCCATTATGTTTTCCATGCTGATACGATTTCTAATTTTAGAAGAGGGAGAGATTTTATTGGATCGGGTAGTTTTGCCGGTTGTTTTATAAAATTATTGAAACCTTTGTAATTATCGGTTAATTGGAAAACATTTTCTCAACACGTCGTAATGGCAGATTAAAACAAAATATAAAAACTAGAAATTCAGATTTTTTAAAAATGATTCAATGATTAAAATTTAACTCAAAAATATTACAGATCGAAAATTAAGCAAAACGCCGAGACGTAAAATTCTAAATTGAATTAGTGGACACGAAATGTAATAGATTAAAATAGTCGATAATTATGAATGATAAAAGTATCGGAAATCGATTACACGTCGTTTGATAAAATTGATATACACGCGGTTTTCGAAAACTCATAAATTGTACAGCTCGATAAATAAAAATACAATATCTTCGTTTACATTTTTCCAATTAGTTTTCAATTTTACAGCATTTCCACTGGAAATTCGTCAAGTGTATAAAATTATTTAATAATTAACAAAAAAATATATAATACAATATTCTTAGTGTCCTTTGTTTCTTAATAAAACGTTCGGTTTAATCGAATGAACGAAACGCGAATTTCGCCGTTCCGATAATGAGAACAAAAATACTAGCGAACAATGAAAAGGCAGCAGAAAATAAAGCTGCAATAGTTTTATCAACGCGCGGTGACGAGTCTCAGGTGATTGCGACGTAGCGTGCCTACATGGTGCAATTTGCAAACCGGTGCGAAACATCTGCGAGACCAGCGCGCGTTTTGCTTCGTCAGTGCAAAGTCCTCGCGCCGTTGATTACGAAACGTCAATAAGAATCGAAAAATATCGGAAAAGCCGCAATCGGGAACTCGAAAACAAAACATTTTAATAAAAATGTTTTCGCGCTGTTCCAACGATAAAAAAATCCAGAATAACATTACGTCAAATGAAAAAAACTTGATTCGTCAGACAATTAAACATGACGTCAACGCGATAACAGGCTTTCATAAATTCCGATATTCCCAACTTTTTAGAACGCGAACTGTTACGATAAAAAAAACGAGTCCCCTTATCGGCGAATTTGAATTCACTCGTTTTTTTTAAGGACAAAAGATAAACGAAACGATCGCAGCTACGAATTTAGAAAATTCTCCTCTTTGTTATTTGAAATACCACGCTCTTGCTCGTGTTTCTCGAGAACTGTTTCTCTCTACCAAATTCTAGCAGAAACGTGATCGCAAAGTCGAGTCAATATTGAAGTCGAGTAAATTCCATGCTCTCGATGTTATTAATAATCAAACATCCATTTTCGGAGAAGATTCGAGCCGTGTACGAACACGATAAATCGTCATCGATACGCGAAGTATCGTTCTAAAAGTGGGTGTTACCGAGAAGATAAAACCGCAATGAACGTCCCAGCGAATTCCGAAGCCCTGAATTTTCGAGGTGCACTTCCGGCCCGATCTTTTTAACGAAAAAATCGGATTTCTTCCCACGAGAGAAACAAGATCCCGGCAAATGCTTAGAAAGCAGTGATATTCAAAGAACATTCAGTAATGTGGCAAGAATGTCCAGCAGGTACCCACGCAAAGGCCGTGAATGTTTGAAGAAAAAATAAGCTTCTTCGCTCCTCGCACGTTCTCCGAGACTCGAATGTACAATAAAGCAAATCTCTCATCTCTCTCTCTCTCCTCGTTCAAGGTAGAGCCACGATGAAGGGACAAGTGGCGCTGCTGTTCGTCGTTTTCCTGGCGATTGCTCTCGAGGTTGACGCAAAGGCTTCGGGAAACGACCACGAACTCAGCACCGTTGACGCAAAGACTTCGACCACAAACTCAGCACCGATAAAAGCCAACAGCCTCGAACATGTCAAGCCTTTATTGGACCCGTTCAACATCCTCCTCCAGGAAATTCGTTCCATCAAAGAAGACGCAGTGAATCGAAATGTACATTTTCTCTTAACAATTACAAATTTCCAATCTCATGATTCCTCTGATTCAGATGCAGGAAGAAGTGGCGAAGACCATCAAAGCGCAGGCCAAAAGAACCCAGCCGGCATTGTCTTCGGACATCGATCTTTTGTCCAAGAAACAGAACAGAACCTTGCAAAAAAGCGAGCTGAGTAAAATCGCCGAAGCCGAGGACATGATTAACGACAGCGACGACTTCAACGGGGAAGATGAAGACGATGACGAGGACGATGACGATGACGAGGACGATGATGGCAGTTATTACGACGATGACGACGACCTTGAGGAAGAAGACCAAGTTCTGACTTCTTGCCCGAAACATTGCGGTTGCAACGAGGTTGTTCCCAATCATTCCACGTCTTCCGCCACGTAAGTTCCATTCCCTAAAACAAATGCTCGAATCAAAACCTTGCTTTTCATGTTTACATTGTTTATGAATAAACCAGGTGCACGGAACTCATGACCAGTCAAATCTTTGGCACGAGCTTTACGCACCTGAACGTCATCTCCGCCAGCAATGTTCGTTTGGAGCCTGATTCGCTGCGAACGATGGGCCTGCAACAGCTGGAATCCGTCATGTTCGTAGACTCGAAGATCACCAAGCTCGACAGAACAGCCTTCAACGGGCTCACCGACCTCTACTCCGTGAACATCACCCGAGCTGGTCTTCGGGAAATCGACCCCAAGATTTTCCAAAACGCCACGCTTCTTCATTTAATCGCGATTTCCGGGAATTCTTTCGAGAACCGAACCAAGGAGTATCTCCTGGACGCGCCGAGGGTCACGGAGTTCGACTTCTCGAACAATTCCTTGACGTCTCTGCGACGTTTCGCGTTCTCGAAGATGCTGAACGTCATTTACATCAGCCTCAAGAACAACAAGTTGAAAGAGCTCGAAAGGGAAACTTTCAAATCCCTGGACTCGCTCGTGGAGCTTGACTTGTCTAGGAATCAGCTCAGCAGTTTCCCCCCTAAATTCTTCAACGGTTTGATCCTCGAAACGCTCCACATTGCCGGTAAGAATCTTGGTTTTGGGGTTTAGGAAGTGATTGAAACGAGACTTTTACAGGGAATTCCTTCACGAGTTTGAAGTTCATCGAAGCCCCGGAATGGACGGCTTTGGATGCCTCGAGCAACCAGATCAAGGTCATCACTAAGGACCTTTCAGGGATGCCTTCGTTGAATCAGTTGTACCTCAACTCCAACAACATCACCAGGATCCACAAGGAAGCTTTCGAGAACCTCTCCGAGCTGACGTACTTGGACCTTAGCAACAACAACATCACTTCTCTCACGGAGCATCATCTCAGGGCCAATTATCTGCTCCAGGTTCTGCTGTTGAACGGCAACGAGGACTTGCAATCTCTCCCGGTTTTCAGGACCAACAGCCAGGAAAGCGAAACTTACAGGTAAGGAAGTTTGAGAAATATTGCGTTTTCTTGAACGATTTCAGAATTTTCTGCGTTTCAGGATCTATCGTTTCGAATGCTCGAACTGCGGGCTTTCTTATCTCGAGGAAAGAACCTTCGAAGCGTTCCCAGCCCTGAGCCACCTGAACCTTGCCAATAATAAACTGACGTCTCTGCCGAGAGGACTATTCGAGGCTCTTGGTTCCCTCAAGGAACTCGATTTATCGGACAACTTCTTTAATCGCCTCGAGAACCACATGTTCCTGGGTGCCGCGTCCTTGAACAAACTCAGTCTCGCCGGAAATCCTTTGGTGTCGCTCCAGGTAACACCGTTCGCGAACAACACGGAGCTTTTGAGACTCGACGTGAGCCGGTGCGTCCTCGAAAGAATTTGGAGCGAAGCCAGGCAGCCCATGAAGAGCCTCAGGTATTTCCTTCGGATCTAGAAACTTTTATAAACAAATTATCTTATCGAGATTGCGAACAAAGATGGCGCAAATTTTCCGAGAAGTAAAAGCAGCCTTTTTCAGATCCCTTTCCGTTCATGGAAATCGATTGAAGAGAGTGATGGTCGAAGAGCTCCGGGTCATGCCGGAACTCGGGAGTCTCGACTTGTCGGAAAATCCTTTGGTCTGCGACAAAGATTTCAGCGACGCCATCGATTACTTGAAGAAACGCGGCGTCATTCCCAAGCAGACTTTGGAATCCTCCGCGGATTACAATTACAATTACGGAAGTATCGAGCAGTGGAAAGATCTCGCTGTGAAAGTTTGTCCTGATCTGAACGAGGGTCCTCCGTCCAGAGAAATATCAACCCCCAAAACGCGTCCATTCGTTTACAACGTTTCCTCGGCTTCTCCGAAAGTGCAGAATCCTCTGGACGAAGACGAATTCGTGGACGAAAGTATTCCGGTACATCTGCTTCTCCTGAAATCATGGAAATTAATGTTTCTTTTGTAAACTAATTGGAGTTTGTGAATGTTTCAGTACGGCAAAGTCGGGGATGAAATAATTACTTGGACTTCGGCGAATCCGGATGAAGAGTACCAAGACTTCTCGATTAATTACGCGTACAAAGATTGGTACAGCGACGTTCTTTGGCCCACGGCGACGTTGATCTTCGCTGTTTTTGTGCTTTTGATGCTGTTCGCGCATTGCGTTGTTTGCGTGTCGAAGCGCAAAAATAACGGGCCCGTAATCAGGCCCCCCATGATTCTTCGCCAGGGTTTCATGGACAATAAAAACTGCGGGCTCGTTTATAAACCTCTGCAGGAAGAAATCGCAACGCCGCACATGCCGAAACGCGGCAGCTTTTATTCGAGCAGCACTTTCCATTACGACAAAATCGTGCCGGAAAGCGTGTAATCGACATTACTTTAAGATAACGATCAACATTTAAGCCCGCAAAAAGAAATTTCGGAAGAATGGAATGTCATGAGATTTCGCGCGAGTCGATTTTTTATACAGTAAAAGAAATAGAAATGTAATGTTATTGCAAACAGATGATATATAGCGGCTTTTGTCATTGAAGTGGCAAAATTTTGTAGGACCTTGTAACCGGCATGATGAACTTGCAATGAAATCGAAGCAACTCGTTGGGTTTTTTTCTTGTATTTCAAATTGAAATTCGAAAAACGTTGACAATATTGACTTATTGAAAATAGAGATTGTGTCGCAAGTTCGTCATTTGGATTATTGAATTAATTTTAACGCGTAGCGTTAGTTATTGTGAATAATTAAATGCGAACGCTCGGCCATGGTTTGCTGTCGACGCGCACAAGCTTCTCCATGGGCGTACTAAAAACGTACGAGAACATACGATTGAGTATCTTTGATACACTTTTTTAAATACATTTCTTAGGTTTAGAAAAACTAAAAAGTAACAAAGATATTTCGATTCCAAGATTCATTATCGCGAAAAATAATTGCTTCAAAAACAGTGAAACGTGAATCAAAGATCTCCAGAACGATGGTACTGCCCGAGTACTTATTTTACTTCCTGATATCCGCTGTAAATAATATCTACATAACGTTTTAATAAAAAGATAGTTTACAAAATAAACGCGTACTTTTTGTAGAAACCCACTTTTACAACTGGAGCGACTTCCCGACATACATTTTCTTTATAAATAGTTTACAACAAATGTTCGTCGATTAACCCTACGACTATCCGAATTTTTAAGAAAGAAAATAACAATCCAAACAAAATATAAAACGCCGAATCTCGGAATTACAATTAATACAAATTAGGCAATGTAACGAATCCTAATTGAAGGTACGAAATCGTCGTGTTCGCGACGTAAGCTATAACGATTGGCACGTCCCTCGCATCCTGTTGCAACCGGCTCAATTTCGTCGTGTCAAAATACCGCTCGTCTTTCTCCCTAAAAAAAACCAAAGAATTAAAAAAATCAGCCGATAAAAGCAACCGAATATTCAGATCCTCACCTGATTACGATTAACCGACACATCGGATTACCAGGGCTGGTTTTTTTGTAAGGTTTAACATTCGAATAAACATTGTAAACCGCGGCATAATCCGTTTTCTTCTGTCGCGTGCTTCTTTCGGGCGCCGATTTAATGATCCGCAGCTTCTCGAAAATGTCCTCAAAATTCATAGCAGTGCCCGCTTTGAGTAAGGGTTTCACCGGGTGTTCGACGACCTGGACTTCCCCGCAATCAGCGATTTCGCTGGGTTCTTCGTCGTCTATCGTGATCGTTTTCTCCTCCTGCCATTTCTCTTTCAACTCGTTCCACGACGACACGTTTGGCAGCTTCGTAAACGAGGGCACGTTCTCGTCGCTCGTAATTTCCACCACGTCGGAAGATGATCGTCTCCTTTGCGCGTTCCGATGAAAGTTTGGATTACTCTAAAAAAAAGCAAAAACGTCAGTAACAATTCTCGAACCGCAAAAGTCGCGAAAAATACCTGGTTCCTCCAGAAATTTCCCCTCCCGTGCTGCACGTGGGGCGGCAAAATCTGCCTCGTGTTCTGCTGGTACGAAAACTGAAAGTTCTGCTGAAAATTCTGGGGTTGGAAAGGGTTGCGGAAACGGAAGCTGCTCATCTGAATGGACCTCATAATGTTGTGCATGGTTTCGAAGATCGGGTTCGCGTTGAAGGTCGAGTGGAACCACAAATTCCTCTGGTTGAACTGGCAAAAGTTCTGTTGTATAAAAGTGTTCCTGCCGAACCAGCTTTGATGATGAATATTCTGGGACATGTAACCCGCGTAGCTGCTGCTGTGGAAAGTCCTGCGATTGGAAAACTGGTTCATCTGCAGATTCGACTGCGGCTGGTAAGGCACGACGGCGTCGACCCTGGAATCGGCCCTGCTGGCGCAGGCCGATCTTGCCTGATTATCCATCTTTTGGATGTGCGACCACTTCCATTTCCCGTACTGGTAAACGTCCTTCTGCGGCTTGATGCTGTGCGGAATGTAACCCCGGGAGATTTTGGCCGTTGTGACGGGCTGCGTCGCGATGTTCGGCAGGAGATTCAGGATCTCCATCCTCGTCATCGGCCGAGGAATCTCCTCGATCTCGTCGTCGGAAATGTCGATGACTTCCTGCCGGCATTTCTTCGCCGGCATGACCTGCTCGGACAACGCTGGACGCTTCTCCGACTTCTTGGAAACACCCTCGACGTCTCGTGGCTTGTCGCTTCGTTTCGGCAGCAACTTCACGTTCCTCTGGATCCGGGATCCCGGCCACTTCGAGACGGTGTTCGGGAAAGCGGAGTTGTTGGAATTCTGCAGGATCATGATGTTGCCTAGAACGGTTTCCTCGGAGATTATTTCCACC
>JABFQM010001161.1:0-23967 GCA_022816865.1 Zelostemma sp. ZL-2020
CTGGAGGAGATCAGCACACGGGGCCTGGTCCGACACATCGACAACACCAACAGCGAACTTGTCACTGAATACGCGGACTGGATGAGGATCACCTACGCCCTAGAAAGGTTCGCGAAGCTGCAGCGGGCCCCTGAGATGAAAGAACCGTGGGGAGACGAAGAAGAAAACAAATAGTAGTTGAGTACAAAAGTGCGAAAGAACGGGTTTACCTTAAGGGAAAAACAGTTTCAGCTTTAAGGAAAAACAGTGCGTTAGTAAAACAGTTTAGTTTTAAGTGAAAAACAGTTTAGTTGTAGAAAAAACAGTCTAGTTAAGAAAAGCAGTTTAGTTGTAAGAGCCGCATTGTATGGTATGGAGGATACGGATGGAGAAAAGGCCTTGTGTGTAGCCGTGAGGAATGAGATGGATAAGGATGATAATGAACAAACAAACAAAAACAAACAAACAAACAAACAGAATCAAGTAGCGGCCGAACGAATAGAATTTAAGTAGAGAAAACCGGCCGTAATAAACACGAAAGAGTAGAAAAATAAGAATGGAATTATGTTGTACGAGACGCAAAGCGAGGAAATCACTCTGCATCAAGTAAGAACCGATAATAAAGCGTGAGACAGTACTGATAAAAATCGCGAGAATGAAGTATCGTACGAGATTATTTCGGTGACAGATATTATACGATGTTCTTTCATAGAAATTATTTTGTCGTTTGGGATTGCTTGACGACTGAAGCATCAATGCTCATTCTCCCACCATCGCGGAAGTAAATGCGTTGTTGATCGACTCGAATTCTCGGTATTGTAGCATTTGTGATATTCGTGGAAGCGCATGGTGAATGAATCAATTAAGTGTCATTTGGGTCGCCATTGGTCATTTCAGACCTGGCGTTTCCAATCGATCGTTTTCTGAACCATAGATGATAGCAAAAACTCCGGACGAAAGATTTTTCCGTCTTTGATAGAAAATGGAAACGGTTTCGTTCTGCTTTTGTCGAATTAAATGCAACTCTTCTAGCAATTATTTGAAATTCTGTTCATCTTGGTATAACTTCAGTAATAATCCTGAAATTTCGTCCCAAGTAGTTGAATTGCAATGAATATCGATTTATTCAAGTACCATGATAAGGGTGTGAACTCTGCTGCCTGTTTTTTGTTTTTAGTTCTCGTTAAGCCGTTGAGGTGAATGCTGAAAAACCTTATCTGGATGAACTCCACGAAGTGACAACATGCCCTCATCGAGAAACAATAATTAACCCTCCTGGCGAGAAATGACACCCTGATGATTATTAGTTTTTTGTAACCAATGGGGTCAATAAGGTATCATAAGGCCAATAGGGTTTCACAGGGTTAGTAGGGTTTCACAATCATTACGTAACAAACATCATAAATATTATTGAATTTTGCACTTTCATAAAAATGTGATTGAAATGGATATGTACTACTTATTGCCTCGATTAATCGATAAAGCACCTCGGCTAGACGAGGGGATATCAGGGGGACGAGAGAGTCATCGTGTTTTAAGAGCGTCGGCTTTCCTTCCTTGAAATCACACGTCTGTCCTCCGGTAAAGCTGTCCTTTGACAAGACCGATCTTACCCTAGGGTGGCGTGGTATCGGGATCGCGTCAGTTCTTCCACTCTTACGAATTTTTCGATTTCGCGGCCGGGAAACGTCTTTTGTATGACGTCACGGCCCGAAATTAGTCGAATTAACACGACCTTTGGTTCCGATGGATCCGATGTCGATACGCGGTACTCTTTCCGGGGAGGATTCGAAAATTATTCCCGCCTGACACTTGGGCGAAGGCGATAATCAGCATACGGCGATTCAGCAATTCCTTCCACTTTGGTCCAGCGACGATGTTGTCGCATCTCTCGCAAGGCGCATAGCCTCGGGATGTACCACCTCTTCAATGACAGCTACAGCAACAGGTGGGAGTGCAACTTTAGGAGGTACAGGGGCTCGGGCTCGGTTTGGAGCTTCCGATACGGCGGCCAAGATTCTTCCCAGTACTGAAAAAACAAAATTGACCAATTCAACATTCACATTTCTCGTTACTTTCCACAAAATGTTACGGAATTTTGTGCACTCACAATCAGAATGACGTTTCATTTCATCCTGCATTCTCAGCATCGAATGCTTCAAGTCTTGGAAGTTATTCTGTGTAAGGATATCCCCGTCACCTCCTGTAGTCTGTAATTTACCACAATACACATCAATATACTGGATGCCGACAACTTTTGTCTTCAATAAATACGTTAGCACATAAGTTGCAAAACTCATTCACTTAAAAACATAGCTAACCTATTTATTGAGCACAAAAATTGCATAATTTTGATCTAGGCGTTTTATTGTAGTCAGTACTAACTTGCAACGCAATTGGTGGTCTATCTACGCTGCTTCGGCTGTCACCCTCTTCAACGTGTATGCCCTTGCCCATACTCAGAACGCGTGGGTGACGACGCTGTTGAACAAATTGAACGAATGTTTATGATCAACACCCTATTGTGAAATTAAGTAGCAGCATTTATTTTCCGTGTATTTTAGATATTCAATATTTACCTTGACTGCAGTTAAATATTTATCGAAGCGAATTCGAGGACCATTCGTTTTCGCGTCATTCTCAATTTGTTCTTCGTCGCTGTTCGAAGAATAAATTTTCGGACGTTTGTTATATTATATAAATATGATTAAAGGCAAGTCACTGCAGCTGATGAATCCGATGAATTTCTATCTTCTGTCGGGTTTGAAATTTGTTTCTGGGGATAAATGACCGCAGTCTCTGCCTTGCGTCCGAAAATTGATTTTGTCGCAGGTTTCTGCAAAAATATTAAATGAAACTGTCAATTCGAATTCATGTAATCAGTTGTACGCATTATTCTAGTGTTAATGTTACGTCTGGATTTGTATATCCAAGTAACATAAGCTTATTGTCAAACAATTAGTAAAAGGAAAAACCAATCAGGCTCTAAAAATCGATGACACGTCTCAAACAGCGCGGAATAACCAAAACGTGTAGCCCACTTAAGCCACCGCGAGGCATTTCGCTACGTTATGATCCGACGGATAACCAGGATTCAAGCCGGCTCCAAAGTTCTTATTAAGAGATAGCGCGCAGCTTCTCCCAGCTCACGGCAGTTTTGCTTTTCAACTTCAACGCGGCTCGTGTTAACATGAGTTACAACCGCACGAAGAACCGGTCGTGTACTGGAGATTCACCTTAATATAAAGGTGATTCGACCAAGGGTGAAGACCTCGTCTTTCACTAAGGGTGAAAGACGAAGTACACGTCAACGGATCCCCCTCGCCTAACGCCCACAACCCGCCAGAAGCCTGTGCCCGAAGAAAGATTTAACCTCGGGGACAGAGCAATTGAATCGGTTTCGAAATTTAAAGGTGACACGAAGGTGAAAATTTCGAAAATAAAGGTGACACGATCGAGATCTTCCGCAATTTTGCAGGCATCCAAACGAGATTGCTATGATGCCTTAGGGAAACGAACAATGACACCCGCCCGAATCAAATCTTCCATCTTCGCACGAGATCGGAGAGGAATCTTATCAGGCCGCTTGTACTCCTCTTGATATTCCGCGAAAGAATAGAAGGTTTCGACTCGTTCGTGTCGCAATTCTACACCATTTCGTATAAAAGGGTTGGAGTCTTAGGGATAAAACGATAAGTCGGCTATCTTCAAAACAATATTTATTGAAAACAAGCAATAAGTCGGGCTGGTTACAAACGGTCAAGTTATGGGAAGCGATGACACGTCTCAAATAACGCGGGATAACCAAAGTGATCGGCCCACTTAAGCCACCACAAAGCGTTTTCTCTCGCTACGACCCGACAAATGGCCAAAATGCAGGCAGGCTCCAGCGTGTCAACCAAAAAATAGCGCGCTGCTTCCCCCACCTCGCGGCAGTTTTCTGCCCCAACTTCAGCACGGCCCGTGTAAATATGTGTCACAACCGTACGAAGAGTTGGAGCAGAAAAATCAATCATGGGAACGATCCGGTAGTGATGTATGAGGAAGGGTCCAAAGAATAAGGTGTTGAAATATGCACTGTACCCGGCAAGTAGTGCACGATTAGCTGGTACATCCCCGTCACGGCATCTTATGATGACATCAGTAGAGAAACCTCGCCAGGAATGAAATAAACGGGCATTTTGGAGATTCCATGGTCGAATTGGAACCGTGCTAATTGTGTAACTGAGATTTACCTCAACATAGAGGTGATTCATCCAGGGGTGCCCTCTCTGATATACCCAGCGTCCCGGGCCATTGGTGGCGTAGACCCCAGTTAGGTTCCATGTACGACTCCAGACGCCGATGTCTAACGAAACATCAGCATCTGCCCAGAGCCGTATCCCGCGGGGAGAATGGCGAAAAACAAGGTAGAGGTCAACAGACCGTATCAAACGTGTTAAATGATGCCAAAAAGTCGCAAGCTTCTAGAATCAATTGTAATGAATGAAATATTGATGCGAGATTAAGAAAAATAAATCGCAGTGATGGATAAGAAAAATTTGTTTTTCGAAATCGATGGAATATGATAAGAAAAATGAGTCTTTCGGAAACAATAGAATATTGATACACGGTAAAAATAAATCGCAGCGGTTGATAGGAAAATTTATTTTTCAAATAATAGAATATCAATGCGCAGTAAAAACAGATTAAATACTGAAATGAAATGAATAATAATAAAAAAAATTTTTTTTGTCAGTAATGGAATATAATGCCTTAAAATTAAAATAGATAAGAAGAAAAAAAATTTGTTGTTCGAGAATAATGAAATATCAAATAAAGAAAAAAAAAAATTGATTGTTGAAACTACGACGGATGATAAGAAAATCGTTGTCCAAATAATTAAACCGATGTGAGGTAAAAATAAACTGGTCATCGGAATCAAAATAGATGATAAAAAAAAAAATTTGTTTTCCGAAAATATTTTGTGAAATACCGATGCGTCAGTTAAAAATAAGCCAACTATCGAAATGAACATAGAAGATAGAAAAATATTTTGTGTTTCAAATAATGAAATACCGATGCGTCAGTTTGAATTACCTGATTATTGAGATTAAAATAGAAGATAAGGAAATTCTTGTGTTTTGAAAATACCGATGCGTCAGCTAAAACTAAGCTAACTATCGAAATAAACGGTAAGAATTTTTTGTGTTTCAAACAATAAAATACCAATGCGTTAGAATTTAAATAGCGAATAAGATAAGAGTAAGAAAGTGCTAAAAAAACACAGTACAGCATGGGAAAAGGCTAACATCACAACAGCCGATCTGGGCCAATAACAAATCGATTACTTCAGCGAAAAATATTTTATTAGGATGGTTGCAAAGGTTGACCTTCTAAAAACTCCTTAAACGCAATAACTAGCTCGGCGTATGCAGAACGAGAAACCGACTGTCGCCAAAATAAAACATTTTTCCGCGATAGAGTTAGGCAGATAGCGGTTAGGCTAGTGATAATTACATAGTTGATCAGGTTCCCACTCAGCTGATGAGTGAGAACCTGATCCATGTCTTCGAGTGTTTAAGAAGTATATTTTAATTCTCTCAGATCGAGGTTCTTGGGTTGAATAGGCTTCAATTTTTCGAATTTCTCATCTCTAAGGATTGATGTTATTTTGATACAACAGTCATCGTCAACAATGCTTAAAGTAGTTACTTGATAAGAAGCGTTTTTAGCAGCTTATCCTTGCGGTTCGAGTGCATAGCGTCCGTAGTAACTCTTGCAATCGTTATTTGAATTGTAGATCTCTATTTTGCGTAGAACTACGTTCTCCACGGGACGAATTTTGTCATCGCACATAATGGTGAGTGTGATCGGATCCTGTTAGACGTCGATCCAATAGTTGTTTTCTAAAAATTGCCAAGTTTCAATTGCGGCCTTCATCGTGGTGGTTTAGCAATCTGCACCGATCCGAGTAATGTGTGGTGAGAGTAGTGACCCTTCGCATGTTGGTTGATCCGCTGCTCTAGAAGTGTGGATCTTAAAGCATGTAAATTCTGATTTTTAATACTCGCTGCAGTCGTTTAAATCTTACAATTGGGCATATTGGGTTTCGGATCGCAAGTGTAAGTGGTATGCGTGTTTAGGTTGTACTATATAAGAGGAATAGTGAGAATCAGAGTGTTGTATAGGTAACGCGATTAAATGGTATAAATCATATGTCATTTTTGATACTAACGGGAACCCTGACGCGAAAACTATGTTCCTCTCGTGTGACAATAAGTTCATATTGAGAATATTGTAGAGCACGGAAATGTCGTGTTCTTCGGGTAGGTGAGACCTAGTCATAATTTAAACTGCATGCACTGCCTATTTTCGGGTCAGGTGGAAGTTTTTTATTTTCGACAAGTGATTATTCTAGAAAGATTGTTCGTGAACTCTATATTGGAGATGCCTCAGTTTTGTGTTTCGAAATTCAGTATTAAAGTACATTTGAATATCTGAATTACACTTATTACGACTCATCATTGAGACAATAAATTTAGGTCAGTCGATTTTTGATCGACTTTTGCACACGTCGTGAAAAAACTGAAACTCGCGTTAAGCAATCGTAATGTGAATACATATAATATTACTTTGCCAGGTATGAGGATATTATGAGTGCAGGCTTGTGAATTTACGGACCGGACTGTAATTTTACTAGGTTCTAGTGATTTTTTCAAATTTGGGAATTTTATAATTGCAAAAGGGTAATAAATGACAATTGGCGAAGTACATGATATATTTATAATATTTTATTGCTTTGAAAATATATAATGCCTACAGGTATCACATTTGTATCACAAACAAATATGAATAAATTCGAGAAGAAAGAACTGAAAAATACGAATGAATCCGAGACAAAATTACGTTCCAATTTGAGAAAAAAACCTAATAAATTCGAGAACATAAACGAATTCATTTGAGAAAAAAAAATTAAAATATATTGATGAAGTCAAGACAAGATTACGAATTAATTCAAGGAAAAATATGAATAAATTCAAGAATTTAACGACGGAAGGCTGCGAAATTGCAATATCATCTGGTGATATTTTGGATATTGCTTTGATGAGGGTGTGAACTCTGCTGCCTGTTTTTTGTTCTTCGTTCTCGTTGAGCCGTTAAGGTAAATGTTGAAAAACCTCATCCGGATGAACTCCAGGGAGTGACAACCTGCCCTTACCGAAAAACCATAATGGACCCTTATGGCGAATAATGAAACCCTGATGATCATCATTTTATTGTAACCAATAGGGTCAATAGGGTTTCACAGGCTGAATAGGGTTTCATAATGCCAATCGGGTTTCACAGGATGAATAGGGTTTCACAATCATGACGTAACGAACATCATAAATTTTATTGAATTTTGCACTTTTATAACAATTTGATCGATATGAATATATACTACTTATTGCCTTGATTTGCGATATTGTAGCCACTCTTTTCGCTTTCCCGCACCGCGAACCCGAGGCCTCGCGTTGTTGCACTTTCTTTGGGCACGCTCTTTAATTAGTTTCTGCATTTCGTCGTCCGGAATCTGCGGGAATTTCCGATGCACGTAATCTGTGAACATGAACAGTTTCAAATTGGTCTTCAATATAGTTAAAATTGAAGAATATTTCGAAAACACATTCGAAACTTTACTTGGTATATGGAAATGTAAGATCCCGATCAAAAAAATGACTGTGGCCCGCTGTCGGCTAAATTGCGGCTTTAGTTCGACCGACATCGGCCTTCCGACAGCTGCTCGATGTCTGGCCGCATTCATAATGTAAGGTTTTTTGGGATCGGACCGACTTCGGAAGCGGACATCCGGCCGACATCGGAATTGTTCAACTAGTAGAGTAAAAACTCTATCAAGTTGCAAATAACATACAAACCATTAATTTAGATAATAATTTATCGTTTTATTTCAGTCAAACTTAATTGGAAATTCAGTTTTAGTACTGAATTATGAATACGAAGTCATATCGAACGTACTGTTTCACCCTGAACATCTATGGACGTATTCGGTGCAATTGGAGGGGCATCACTTGATGTTGAAGTAGAAGCCTGTGTGAAATAGAGAGTTAAAATGCAATTTAAAAAATTTTAATCATGATTTTCTATAAATTGAATTGTTGCACCAAAGTATATTTACCACATGTGGGATGGGTGTCATAACCACGGCGCTTGGAACTGGGCTTTCGCAATGAGGCTGAAATAATACAATAATTTTGAGTACTCGTTGGAAAATAACTTATCCAAAACATACATATTGAATTTAGAGTTATACGCACTCGGTTCTTCTTGGGGTTGTTCGAACACTAGTTTGTGTTTTTTTTATATTCAAAGTAACATATTGAACAGTGCTATCTCATGGGCCATGTGGATAGTTTTGATATCAAGTTGATAAGCATCAAACCATGTACCGAAATTACAAGAACTCTAAGATCTGTTACACAAAGAGCGCTTTGGAAGGTTTCGTAGTGAAAAAATTTCCTTCTTTATCATTCTTTACCTTGTTTTCTAGGTATGTTACCAAACACTTATTTAAAACACTGGCTTCTTCTTGTATCGGCAATCAACATTCTTCTAAAACAAAAAAAAACTCCATCCGAAACAGAAAAAGCAAGACAAGCTTTAGCGAAATTTGTGTCACAGATCGGAGACTTGTCTGAAGAGGAATTTTATAGATTCAATACGCATTCACCACTACACTTAGTCGATTCAGTCCAACAATTTAGTGCTTTGTGGGCGACATCGGCATTTATGTATGAAAGTCGTAAAGGTGTATTAGTGAGCTCATACAAATCAACGTCCAATGCAGTTACAAAACAAATATGCAAATTGTATCTTCGTTCGTGACCAATCGAAATAAAAAGTGCAGTTACGTTGTCTCGGAGTAACTGCGACATCCATGCAAGAGACTTGTATTTGAAAATGTCAGAAAATCTAAAAGTAAAAAGTTGCCCCGAATACGGGCTGCATCTTCGGGTGTTCGGTAAAGCTCTCCAAATTAATTTAGATACACGAACAAAAGTAGCAATAGAGAGATTATTAAAAACCCACATTGAACAGTGTAACGTGACAATTTTCGAAAGGCCAGTTATTGTTACTCCTCGCCATGAATGATTTTTCAAGGGGTCTATACAAAACTAAACTATTGAGAAAAGGGTTAGAGGATTGCCGTCCTTAACCAGAGACCTCATTAATTTTAAAACTCTATTATTACTGAAAATGCTATGATTGTTATGAATCGTCACCCGTGAAGCGGTATTTTTAGTCACGCAACGGACTGTGACTGCGAGAAGACTGTGTAGTCCAGACAAACCCTATTTAAACAGAAAGTAAGAAAAAGAGAGAAATGTATCGAATTCTTAGAAACAAGATCAGGAAAGTTAGGCAAAAGTGAAATTTAGTGACGACCAAAAAGGTACAGAAATTTAGAAAAGTGAAATTCACAATAAAGAGGCAAGAAAATTGCGGGACGACAATTTACGGAATACGGCTCTGAATGGCCACGCGGAACTTGGATTTCCGGCAAGAATAGTTGAAATTCCGAAAATTCTTAATCCGAATCTTTCAATGTAAATAATCGGGGCAAGAACAACCTCCGAAAACTTTCGCTTTGTACAACACAGTCGTAATAACGCGCAAAATTTGGAACGAGCGACACGTTCAGGATCCGAAATCGCGCGACGACGTCACAACCGAAAACTGCAATTATCGTTAACAACACATGCGTGTCCGATAACAAGAGCGAGTTCCTCACCCGTACCGACTTCCTTCCGAGCCGATTCGAAAAACCCGACAAGACAGCGAAATTATCGTCATTAATCTTTTAGGCTCTCAAGAGTGTATCGATATAGTTCTTACAGGACCTCGGCTAGACCAAGGGATACCAAGGGGAGCGAGAGAGTCGTCGCGTTCTGAGAGCGTTGGTTTTTCTACCTTGAAAGCACACGTCTGCCCTCCGGAAAAGCTGTCCCTCGACAAGACCGATCTTTCCCTGGGGTGGCGCGATATCAGGATCACGTCGGTTCTCCCACTCTCCCGAATTTTCCGATTCGGAAGAAAATCGGAAAACGCCTTACGTATGATGTCACGACCCGAAATTAGTCGAATTAACACGACTTCTGGTTTCGATCAAGAAGACTAGAACTTTCCATTGCATTGAGAATATCAATGAAATTCTCAATGAAATCAATATAACTATTGAAAAATTTAAACTTTTATTTTTTTGTTACATCGTTTTTTTCGCCTGTTTCAATAGTTCTACATTTTTTTCGCATTTCGCGCTCCGCCTTGCGAGTTTCGTCGTACGTTTTATTGTATTTTTGCATAAAATACGAGCGCAAATCATTATATAGTAATTAATTATTTTTCTTGTCAAAGCGTCTTTGTGGTTTTCGCAACCGACAAAAGTTAAACTTTCCGCCATTACATTTTGCCCGCCATGGAGTATTGTGTAACAATCGAATTCTTCTTGTCCGACGGTTTAAAGAAACGCTTTTTCGATTTTCTCCAGGAGGCCGTGAAGTTCGTCTAACGGGTACTTCAAATAACCCCGGCTCAATGCATCGATTATCGCGTCTCTTGGCGCATTCCCTTCGTTTCTCGATATCGTCGACAGGCACGCAACACACGTTGTTCAGCTCTCAATTTTCCGGACTACGAAGCCGTGAAAGTAAGCCTCAGCAAATTGGTTTGGAGCACGAACATTGTAATCGTGGGTGTGCCTGACGTTTTACCCCTCTTCACTGTTGCTGCCTCTCTCGACGATCGCGTCGAACGTCTTCTCCCAACTGGCCATCGTTTTGCTGGATTGGCGGAAGTGGAAAAGTCTGTTCAATTAAGTGTCGCCGCACTTAATTCCCCGATTCTGATTCCAATTCTTTCAATATTTCTGTGAGTCGGCTATAATGTTCGGCAGTAGTAGAGAACAGTGGTTCTGGATGAAAATTATGCAGCGCCGGCATCGGCTTCGATTCGCCCTGGAATTCCTGACCAAAATCCTTTGTTCTCGGCCTCGTGAGAGTAACTTGAAAAAAATGTAGCAATAAAATTTGAGAATATACTCGGGAAAGAGAAAAAACTCACATTGTTCCACGACCACAAAACGCTCGGTTTCCAAAATATGAAGATTGCTCGTCGCTTCCACGACGTCGTTTTCTATAATTTGCACTGGGGGCTCTTCTTGAACTTGAGCAGCCTCGAGCTGCATGTTTTTTGCGTCTTGGGCCGTTTCATTTTGTAGTATTGCAGCTTCGACTTTCCTCACCTAATTCTATTATTCTCGGTTCCCATGGATCCGATGTCGATACGCGGTACTCCTCCCGGGAAGAATTCAAAAGTGCCTCCCGTCTGACACTTGGGCGAAGGCGGTAATCAGCATACGGCAATTCGACAATTCCTTCCACTTTGGTCCAACGACGAGAGCAAATCTCTCGCTTACTTGTGAGAAGATGAACGAGAGGGGAGAGGGAGTGCGATTACAAAATCCACCAAGTTCTCACAATACAAAACCGGGTCCAACTTCCTTCTTTGGTTCCTAGGCGAGACGAGATTTTTCTGGTGAAATCTCCCTCGCGGTTCAAACTTCCCCGTTCGAGATAAGGGTAAAGAAAGAACGATAGTGCAGGTTCCAAAGTAGGGTCGGCAAACATAACGGGAATTCTTCCACTGGCACACTGCTTAGAGGCCCAGTTACCTGGCTCGGTACCACGCATCGACGAAATCACGAATGGATTGAAGCAATTTCCGCAGCCAATCGCATGAAGATGTTTTGTGGCTTACCACTTCTCAGCCCCGATGAAATGGAGGATGCATTCACGGACTTGATCTCAGAAGCGCCTGCAAATCCTGATATGCTGAAGTTCAGCGACTACATCTTGGGGACGTACATCGAAGAAGACAGCTCCTTTCCGCCTCACATGTGGACTGAACCTCCAGCAGAGGCGCCTAGGACTACGAACGGTGCCGAAAGCTTTCACAAGCACTTGAAACAAAACTTCTATACATCACAAGCATCAGTCAATCTTCTGATAGAAATTCTCCGAAAACATCAAATTCGGACGGAAGTCAAGTTTTAAGGAGCAACTGTTCGAAAGAAGTCACGGCAACTTGTTGACAAGGATACCTTTCTACTGGAAAAGTCGCAGGAGTACGAGACCACGGAAAAATCAACAGAAACACGTCTGAAATTTCTTGAGGCCGTGTTTCATAAGTGCCAACCTGCACTTCAGTAAAAATCCTAATTATCCCGCTTGTTCTAACAAATCGGCCCTTTTCAGGGCCACCAAATATTTACTATCAAAGAAACTTACAAATATTACCTCCAAATAAAAAATGCTAGAAATATTAACAAAAATGCTGTCCCTCTTTCTCATTGGTGCGCCGGCTTAACATATTGCAGCCAATCACGTGTGAAGGGCTGAGGCCCGGGCTCTTATGTATTTATGACAATAATATTTTATTTCATGTCGGTTTGTTCCAGTCGTTCCCGTTAATTGCACCATACCCGGATTAAGATAGCCGCTAATTGCCTGGGTCGATGTGCGCTTATAAGCGGTCGGCTTGTGCGCTTTTGAGTGTTCAAAATGTGCGCTTATGAGTGATGAAAAAGGTGAAATGTGCGCTTTTGACAACTTACGGATATCCCATTGAGTTTCCAGAATTGATTTTCTGCGTTTCGTTTACATTCTGCAACAACAGCGAATCAGTGAACAAATGTACCTTCTCACTAGAAGTTTCAAAAACTAGGATCCAGTGTTAAAGAAGAACACAGCAAGTGGAATATTAATCAAATATAAGGGAGTTGAATTGCGAAAAAAGCTGCTTACATTGGTGGCTTCATTTTCCTTTTCAGACAATGCAGTTGATTCATGTTGCTGTTCTGATGGTGTTTGAAATCGAGCAAAATTCTGCGCCCCGAATGGCGTGGTTAGCTGATGATAGAACGGGAGTTGCGGATCGCCGAATTTCTGTGCCTGTGGATTATATCTGATTTCCTGGGAGTTGGACGATGGGTACAACTGCATATTAGGAGGCTGAGTTTGTTGTGCGTACATTTCGTGGTAGAGCGACGATATTTCATCTAAGTACTGGGAAACAGTCATTGGAAGCAACGAACAATTTGAAGGCTTAGACGAAATGATTGTTGCAGATTTCGAACTCGTACTTGGCACCACGAGTGATTCACTTTGTTGTGGCAATTGGATTGTTTTACCCCCTTGTTTTGGAATTTGTTGTTGAGTCACAGAACCTGTAAAAAATATAAACATTCTCATTAATATCGTTACAGTTCTCAGATAAAAATAGTATATTGCGCAACTAGGAGAGAAAGGCAACGATTTCACGAGTGTGAAGTTAGCTGCCCGAGCGAAGCGAGAGCTGATATCACACTCGTGAAATCGTTGTTTCTCCCCGAGTTGCGCATACTATTTTTCATGACTACCTCTATAAAAAATTAAACTTGCGATGGCTGTCGAGTGGTGGCGTTGCATACTCATCCAATGAAAAACCTGTATTTTACTTTCGCCCCTAGAGTCGGAACAGCTACTTTCGCCCCGCTCTACAGCCATAGAAAGTTGAATTTTCTATAGAGGTGTCATGAAAAAGATATTGGTTTCTTCTTCATAACAGTCCGAGAAGTTTCTTCTTCGCTTTTTTCTGATAACGGGCGCTTTTTGGGTGCCCAGAGCCACTGCATATGTTTATTGACAACATTATTAAAAATGGATGTGTCCATTTTCGCTTCGGGACAATGTTCGGAAACACAATCTGAAATATGATAAAAGGAATGTTCCAAAATTTATACTGCAGGGGAAGCATGGAATTGCGGAAACTTTGCAAAATTACTTACACACGATTGCCTTCTGAACAAGGGGATTAAAATTTTGGATGAAACCTTCCGCTGTTTTATACGAAAGTAGGGTGGCTTCAGAAATAATTTGTTTCATCAAATTAGTGACAAATGATCTGGGATTCTGTCCCGATTATGCCAAGGCCCAATTTATATCACTTGAGCTCAGGTAGATGTCTGTTTTTAGGCACAATTCAATCTGAAAGAATTTATCATGCAAGTTTAAAAAAATTTTATGAAGAGTATACTTTTATTGCATTTATTACCATAGTAGTTATATTTCTAAGCAGCGCATTCTTGGGTTCACATTTAATACTCATCGATGCAGTTAATGTTTCCAACATTGCCACGAATTCGGGGGTGACTGAAGAAATCAATTCAATTGTTGTAATGAATTCTATGTTTTTATATTCCAAGCTCGTCTTACCTAGAGCACGCCATAAACGACAAACACAGTCGTGGTAATTTTCACAATTCGTTCTTTTAGGAGTACTCGATGGATCTGCAGAAATGACTACCGGTGCATCCGATTGTTTCTTATTACGCACAGTTTTTGTTCCAGTGGATGGCTCGTCATCGGTCACATTCGAAATTTTTTCGATACTCAAAACTTTGGCGTCGATCACGTGCTTGGCATTCTTTATATCCATCTTGTGGCTTTTTATTCACAGTTTCAGCTCCTTACAATTCTTAACAATATTCAGAGGCCGGGGTTTTTTGATAACTCGTCCCTCAACGTTCATTATCAAACTATGTAAATGATTTGTGGCACCTGGAAAATAAAATGTTTTGTAACTGCGTGTCTAATCTGGCTCGAAAACTTCGAGGGTAGACTCGCATTCTACTTCGCGCTGTTTTGGTCATAACCTCGATTGGAATGGACAAATCGAACGAATTAAGCATAATTTTTCAGAATCTTGTAATCTAAATTATGACCTTCGTTACGAGTTCGAAAACACAAAACAACACATACACGTGGTTGCACGTGTCGGTTGCTCCGAAACGTGCAACCGATAATCCGGAAAATACACTTCTCATGCATTTTTGACCAAAAAATTAAAAAAACTCCGAAAAATGTAGTTCATCCGTACAAACTAGCGATGATAATATCCCTACTCCCGCGACGTAATAGCCTGCTTTTTTTCAATTTCCCTTTCACTCGATGTTCGCCAGCCACGCCATGCGGAACTTTTACACCACGACACCGCTGAGTAAAAGAGAGACCGATAGATCTTCCACGTTACGTAATGGGTCGTTAAAGTAGAAATAATTTCAGCTCCGTAGATATTTTTGCATCGAACATATTCTTTTCATATTGAAACATTTTTATGTAACAGATTTTATATGACATCCAGAAATTCGTTGGATAAATTATGAGTAAAAGAAAAATATCCGTACTTACGAGAAACTTTAAGTATTTTTGCCTCGTACAACTCCGTACAATCGTTCTTCACCCAGGGCAAATCTCCGCACCATCCTGGATGAATAAATTGTGGTTTTGAGGCTTCCGATACATCTGAGTATTTTATAATCGATGTTTCACTAGTTTCTGTCCAGAACAATAGAACCCACAGTTCACTTTTCGACTTCAACATTTTACAACTATGCGAAGTTCGCTCACACCTGAAATAGCACGTGTATCGTACGCGGTTACACGCAACACCAACAAATACCACTTGTGAATTTGTGTGCGTTTGATTTTAACAAAAATCATAGTCACGTGGTTTTTGTGACTTACAGTTCTGCTACCTTTATTTCATCCTGCTAAACGAGACAATATTATCTTGATTCGTCTTGATTTTAACGCGCAGTCATCACGAACTTGTAGTTGCACTGCTCATTTAAAAAAGTCATGACTTCAATGGCTGCTCTGAGTGTAACCTGAAGTCCCTGGTAGGTGTTTTGGGTCATAAGGAACATCTGTTTTCCACTTGCTTCCATTTGCCACTCTTCCAGGTAGTCTTGAAAGTTCAGAATGACCTGTTATGAAAAATTACATTATCTAGTGTCTAAGTTTTCGTTTATGTTATTAAAGTCAGATAAGTCGTCACAAAAGTTACTTCATTGCTTTCGTTATCCGGAGCTAGAGCGTTTTGCGAACTCCGAGAGGACATTGCAACAATTACGCGATGAACACGTCTAATGAACGTAATGGTCGGGTCACAATCGCTCAATTTGTTGTCACTCGTCTTAAACGCTTCCATTGCCGATGCGGCGCTTAGGTCAAAGAGCTGAAAAGAATTAAATTACAATCGGTCGATAACATTTGCAAACATTGAATGACACGTTAATCGTATACTTGCTGAAGAATTAAACATACCTGAAGGGCCATGCCAACATTCATTTTTTGGTAGTACTGCAGATTCAGGTGATCGGAAGTCAGTTTATGAGCTACTTTTAAACCGAGATTCTGTTTTCCACCGTCGTACTCGAGTACAGCCCTGAAGTGGCTCAGTTTTACGATTCCATTCGGAGTCTGCAATGAAAAATTATCAAGGTATATTGAATACTGCAAAAGAATGAGCTTCATAAGCAATGTAACTACCCATATTTCTTCTCGTTTCACTACAAAATTTCGAAAGTTCTTCAAGCAGTGCGAGACGTCGGAGCAAAACCATAACCGCCGGGTTTCCATATGCAAGTCCTCGTTGACATCAGCAATGTCAGCACCGGTGTTGGTAATTTCTGCGCGAGAGTTCTGGCAATTCGTATCCAGACCTTTGAGCTCAAACAAATTCCATGTTGCTCGATTCCAAGGAGCGCCGTCCATCGTAACAACGTCGACAAAGAAGCCTGCATTTTCCAGCAGTATAACGCACTCGAGTATGACATGGTGCAGGACTAACAGTTCGTGGTTTCGCACATGTAAGTAGGCTTTCCTACTCTTTATACGAAGAAGCAGGCACCCCAAAAGCCACGAATTCGTGTACCTCCTTCCTCTCGCATCTTGACAATTGGCAGCACGAACACACGCTTTTATTCCGTCTTGTTGTTGCAGTGGCAGATGGGCGACAGCTTCTTGGAGGCTTTGCTCACTTATGAGAGCCCACTGTTCCTTCAACTCCTTAATCACTTCTCTGGAGTATGCTACCTGCAAATATTAATAGCGTAAGATGAGATGTAATGCAGTGATTACTTCATTTAAAGTGAAAACTCACATTTGTTTCGATTCGTGCCAATTTCTGCTTCAAATTTCGAACGGTTTTTTTTATCATTCATTTTAATCACGAGACTGCGAGAAATGGCTTTCAATTGTTGGTCCTGTTTTCTCTTCCGTTTTAATCGACATTTTATGCATCGATTGCTTCGGGATTTGGTCGCTGACTTGAAAAAAACGTCATCGCAATATGTTATATCGCCACTTCCTTGGCACACATAAAGTTCGCTTATAGTTGTCAGATTAGATTTTATATCTTGGAAGCATGAAATCTCATCCAAGATATATAGCTTGGATACACATCCTTCACCTCTGATCTGAAATGGTAAAATTTAATGTTACAATTGCACATTGTTTCCCAAACGTTGTTGCGCTTTCTTTTTGATTAAATAAAATCACCTCAAAAGACATATCGTTTGCGACGAAAAGGGATTTCGATACGTGAAAAAATGTATCGCCACAAAACATAAAGAGCGTTCCCAATGGTGTTTCTTTGGCGCTCCAATACCTCGGCAGATCGTCGCACTGAGCTAGATCCCTCCTGAGCATAACCATGCTGTATGATCGTTCAGTGGTCTCCGAAGAAGTACGAGGGATTGAATTGCTTTCCATGGATTCCAAAGAAACGTCCATGGTTTGCTCGCTTCCAAACGGGTTCAAAGAAACGTTTATGGTTTGCTCGCTTCTCAACGACTCCATAGAAACGTTCATGGTTTGCTCGTTTCCCAACGATTCCAGAGACATGTTCGTGACGTGTTCCCTTTCCATCGATAGCGAAAAAGCATCAATAACAGAAGTGCTTTCCTCCAAATCTGTATCACAAGAAACATCGAAGACTTGATTGTCTTCCACAGTCTCTGAAGAAACATCGAGAGAATTTTTGGATACTAAAAGCTGCTCGTTTTTTTCCTACAAGTTTCAAAATACGTTAATCAATGTTGCAGAGCATTATTAATCTATTATGTATAATTACATCGACTGTTAATGTTTCTCTCACATCAAAAATAGATGGTACGCTTCTCAATTTCAACCTCAATCGTTGTCGAAGGATGCTAATTTTTTTATTATCTTTTATTACAGTTACAGAACTCTGTACAAAATCGTCCTTCTTGAAATGCAAGTCGAAAATAAGTAACTGCTTTACAAGTGCTCGGCTTTTTTTATGTAGGGACCCGTTGCTTCCAGCCATTTCTGTTGTAGATCTGAATCCTGCAATGTAAACAAGGCTCATTATAGTTCGAAATTTACGTACACTTTTATACGAAAACAGGAATAAAACATTGGCAAAGGGGAAAAAACAATTCGGGCAATTCGAAAAACAGAAAAGCTTTGAACGATACACACAAATTAGTAATGATGTGAATTATAAATAATGCAGACGATCAAGCCATCCTTTATGAGAAGAGAAAAAATTGATTTATTATACAACTTTAACTTACCGTTGGGACTTTAAAAAGCGTGCGTCGATTGCTCTTGTCACAATAATTGCTTCCGCAATTTATTATGCAACACGTTTTCGGCATTGTTGAAATTTTCAGATTCTGTCAACAACAACAATAACTGCACGTCTAAATAACCGCACAATTATGTCATGCCATGTGACATAATGATGCGTGCGCAGTTCTAACTGCCTGAATTTCTATGCGCGGGCGCAGGTGACGAGATAAACAGTCGGCGGAGTATACGACGTATTCGTGCCTACCCCCACCATTCGAGTTAACTCTCCTTACTCTAGTCTTCTTGAGAAGTACGCAGAACGTCGTCAATCGCGAGCACGTTGCGTCACGTTGCGCATCGCGCGAGTGAATAACGAGAAATTTGGAATTTCCCTACGTGGCTCGAAGTGCCAGGTGCACTAAAAAACGCTTACTTGCATAGTTTAGTGCGTTTAGACGTTAATTTTCTATTAGTTTCCCGGGAAAAGATTAGAATCAGTTTGTGGGTGCCATATTGGATGTGGGTACGTGTTCTCGGCGAAAAGCAGAGTTGGTAAGCGACTTTTTCCAGTTAATCAATTTTTCCGTCGACGTGTAATCGTGTAATCGGGTCATTTGGAACACAATAAATCCTGCCATTGCGCAATGCAAGAGTCCGACATTGATAAAGGATTTTCGAAATTTTCGAAAAACGCTCTCCCCCCTTTCAAAACGGAGAACAATTATCGGATCCGAAGATTCTCGTAAATCGTGTGCAAAATCTTCGGGAATTTTCGTGTTTTTTACGTCGTCGTGTAATCGTGTAATCGGGTGCTTGGAAAAACAATTGACGTGCTCTTGCGCAATGCCAGAGTTCGAAATTGATAACACGCTTGATAAAAACTTGAAAAACGCCCTCCCCTTTATATAAAATGAAATTATCGGTTTTTTTAGTACATTGTTTTTCTCAATCTTAGCTGCTGGTTGCTTTGCAGTTTCAATAACTGTTCTGGGACGTGTCTAATATGCAGCCTAGGCTGTATTAGTTAAAATGGCTACATTACGTAGGCTGCCAATAAACTGGTTACGATCCACACAGGATTAGTCATAAAATTGGACATTTAGAGTCTTCTCGTAGCTCCCTATGACTTGTATTGTTGAAACATAAGCAATCTTTGTTTTTAAATTCGGAATTCGAAACTTATTATTGATCATCATCAATTGAGAATTCTAGATTCGATATTAATTATTGATTTTGAATTTATATTAGTTATTTACAATTGAAATTCGTACAGTTGCTAGTCGACTTTTTGTATTTGTAATTGTACAATAGCAATTGTACTTTGTAAATTCGGCATCGTATATCTATTTTTTATTATTCTTGAGGCGAAATTGAATGTTCTTTCTAACTCATTATCAATTGAAAATTGTACACTTACGAGTTAACTTTTTAAATACTTAAGGTTCGAATTGCGAATTTTTTTTGTAAATTCAAAATCCTCAATTTATTATAAATTATTATCGATTGGAAATCTTCAATTCCTTAATAATTTCTATCGATTTGAAATTTGACAAATGTAGCAGTCGTTCCATGCTGCTGTTGCTAATTGGTATCGAAAACACGATGTTCTAATTAGTAACTTCTGCTTTGAAGAACCTCTATTTTGAAGTCTCTAATACGAGCGCCGGGCGCTTCGGCGCGTTCGCGCCTGGCGTTGTATTTCTATTTTTAATTTCTTGTTTAACATAATTTTGAGCAAAGGAATGATATGTTCCCTTCAGTTATGGTTCTAACATGCCTTCTATACAAATTTTAAGTTGCTCGGGTCTAATTTAGATCCGAGCAACTCAAAATTTGATCTCAGCTACCACGACACCTAGAGAAACAGCACATCCCTTAAGAGTAAGCAGCGAAGCGAGCAAACAAATGAAGGAGAAACCATTGATATACTAGCTCTTCTAAATTTGGGATTTTTTAGTTCAGTAATAATATTAAAAGGAAACGAACGATGAGAAAAAACTTTGTGTCTCAAACAGCAAAATACCGAGGCGTTAAAATTGAGAATAGTTGATAAGAAAAGAAAAAACGTCTGAAGATAACGGAAAACTGATGCCCGGAAAAAACAGGCTAAACATTGAAATTAAATGAATGATTGAAAAATTTTTTCTGTTTTTCAAATAACGGAACATCGATGCGTCAGTTAAAAAGAAGTAAGCTAACTTAGAAATTAAAATACCGATGCGGATAGAAAATTTTTGAAATACCGATGCGTCAGCCGAAATAAACTGTGTATTGAGATTACAATAGAAGATAAGGGAATTCCGTGTTTCGAAAATACCGATGCGTCAGTTAAAAATATGCTGACTTCGAAATTAAAAGAAACGTTGGAAAAATTAGATTTAAAAAATGAAATACCGATGCGATAAGAGAATTTTGTGAAATACCGATGCGTCAGTTTGAAATAAGCTGTGTATCGAGATTACAATAGAAGATAAAAAAATTCTGGGCTTTAAAAATACCGATGCGTCATTCAAAATAGGAGTAAGCTAATTTAGAAATTAAAAAACCGTCACGATAAGAAAATTTTTGAGATACCGATGCATCAGTCGAAATAAACTGAGTATAGGGATAAAAATGAAAGTTAAGGAAGTTGGTATACGGAAACTGTAACGTATGGGTATTTAGCCTCGCGCTGTATCAGTCCTTGAAGGTTGAGAGCCATCGTTGTCCACTGCTGAGAGAGCATACGAGCTCTACCCACGTCGTCGATGAGAGGAGGTCAAAAACACTACACACTATTTTGCAACTATCTAGTTTATTTCAATAATAGAACGAACTCGAAGCAATAGTTTTACAATAGCCGGACCCGAGGTACGTTGCCGACGAGGTTTCGGCAAACGACCCAAAAGAGGCAACACACCCGAAACTCCAGGAAGGGAAGAGAACGAGCTTCCAGGAAGGAAGGAATAACGAACCTCTTAAAAACCCAAAAAGCCGGGCTGTTTAAAGAAAAGCCCCCTCTACTCGATACGGCGTATAATTCAGCCAGTCACGTGTTAACAAAACACGTTCTTTCAGCGTGATCGATGTACCATTATAAAAACGTTCAGATAAGATAGATTATTTCACGTTGCTAAGCTATTCCGGACGTAACATTCCTCCCCTCGTAGGTGCGTGCGTCCTCGCGCGCTGCATCAGTTATGCTAATGTTTTTTATCATGTTTTTTAATATTTATTATTAATCGGTAATTTTGAAATTTCATTTTACGCGGTTAAGGAGTATGATTATCTCTTGCTATGTGTACTTTTGCGTACACCCCTCCCTTCCTAATAATACTCCGGCGTTCCATCGTCGGTTTTTAGGAAATAGGACTCGCGCAATTACCTTACTCTAAACCATTGCTCCTTATACTTACAATTATTACAAATTATTCACACGTGTCGCTCACAGTCTAGCGTTGAGCTGGGTTTTGCATTACTTAAACTTCCGCCGGATTGTCTGCTGCGAGAAGTCTGGATCTATGTGAGACCAAAATTTCAGGGTCTTCCGCTGCTTATTCTAGCCCAAAACTGTCACCAAAATTCTGCTAACGATGAATTTCTTTTCCTGTCAGATAGAGGAGTCGCGTCCTCGGGAAGACTCGTTAGGTCTTCCCGAGGAAGACAACCGACTACTAATTTTTTCACACCACTAACCTACTTTACAAATTGCTAAGATTGATGATGCGACAGTAGATACCATTTTCTCTCAAAAGCTATCACAAAATATAATTTTAACAAAAAGAAGTACATATATTCGTACCCAGGATTTATATATATATATAGATATTTTTTTTTTTTTGAAAGCATTAAACAAGTTGTAGATAAGCAGTTAATTGGGCACAAAGAAAATACTTCGATAAAAATAATCTACCTTCTGTTTTACCGCGTTATTTATAACTTATCAGTTATTAGAACTCCGTGATTGATTTTATTTTTATTTTCTTACAATTATGTTTTTCTTTCTGAATACAAATTCATAAAAGTATGAAGTAAAAATATTTTTTCCTATGTTTAGAATTACACAAAACAAGACGTACAATTTGTAGTTACAAAATATTCCATAAACCGATGACTCCCAAAATACTTGCAGGAATTCCTAGCTCAATATACAGCAAATTTCGAGTTGAATATTCTAAGGGTTAGAAGATTATGAAAAGGGTTTCTCTTTAAAATGATGAGATTTGGAAATCATAAATTTTTGCAAAAATCTTTTTGCAAAAATCTTTTTGTCACATACATTCTCTTTTGTTCACTTATATTATCAGGCTCGTATCGGGTGTTTTCCCTGCGCCCACTCTCGATACCTCCCGTCTTTATAATATTATTATTTTTTATTTACCTATCGCAATCGATGGTATTATGCCGGTATTTGCGATGCCATCGATGCGGCAGGTATTAGGTGCAATGAAATACTAACATTTTCAACGTCCCGAGTGTCGGTTTCGTTATGAGCAGAATCATAGATGTTATACCGACAACAGATAGACGTACAATTTTTCAACATTTCACATAACCATCGTAACATTTCTATTTTATGGAGTACGTATGATATTACACATGCCGTACGAGTATAAGTTGAGTAATTTGAGCCGGCGTGGAATTTTTCTCTCTAACTGAGCGTTCGGTGATAGGAGCTTCAGTTGGTCAATCTGCGCATCAATTTCATCGGCGGATAATGCCTACGTTTGCAAAGTCTTCAGTGATACATATGTTTGCGTAAAGTGCGGAGCTTCTTCTCGGGACACTATTAATCGGAAATGTTGCTTTCTTTCAATTTTAAAAGCGTTACAACAGTTAGTTCTATTTTCTGTCATTTGCTGGTTCGTGAAGATATCCAATTTCGTGACGTAAATTACGGGATAACCCGGCAAGGTGGTCATCACGTCGCATCGTGATGACTACCCTGCTTGAAACCGTTGGCCGAACAGATTGGCTTTGAATCGGACGGATCGAATGAAGTTGGACTGTTGATGTTGAGTGCGGATCGAAGGTTTCGCAAAACGTCGTTTTCTTTTCACCGCACGTCGAGCGGAACTCCGAGTTTCGGTACCTGTAGAGCGGGGCGAAATAGCAAGGTCCAACCCTAGGGTCGAAACATTAAAAGTTTCGTCCCTGGGGACGAAACTTTTATGGTTTTTGATGCATATAGAGCATCCTAACCACCACAGGGCGTTCGACCGCGTCACGACCCGGATAATGGTCAGGATACAAGCCGGCTCCATAAAATCGATTAAAAGGTAGCGCACGGCCTCGGCCACCTCTCGGCAATGGTCGGCCCCAACTTCGGCACGGCCAGTGTAGATGTGGGTTACGATCGTACGAAGGGCCCGAGCAGAAAAATGATTCTGGGGAACAATCCGCGAGCGAGGTGCAGGGAACGACCCAAAGAATAGAGTCGCGAAATAAGAACTGTGCCTAGAGAGTAGTTGGCGATTAGCAGGAACGTCACCATCGCGACACCGTAGGATAACGTCGGCGGGAAATCCTCGCCAGCCATAAGAGAGTCGGG
>JABFQM010001162.1:0-23969 GCA_022816865.1 Zelostemma sp. ZL-2020
TTTGAATCCCGCGATCGACAAGGGATGAAGTAATCGCGTTTTTAATCAGCCCATCGAAGTGGAAAAGATGCCTCGGCAGCGAACATCTGAGGATTCGTGTGCTCGTCCACGTCCGACTTAAGGATTTCTGGTACTGAGCAAAGATCGAGCAGTGATGCTGCGAAACTGGAGTTTGCGCGATTTGGAAGCTGCGCGCGATGTCTTTGGGGAGAATATTTGATGCCGTGAAAATTCGGTCCTCGGGACAACTTGCAACTTTTCCTCCTGGATTTAGGGAAACTTCGGATTGTTCGAATGTCGGAAATTCACTCAACCCTCACGAATCGTAATGAGAATTAAATTACCTCGATGAAACGTGGAAAAAAGAGCATTTTTTTAAGTCGACAGATTTTTATTTTACGAAACGATGCGAAGGGGGAATTTACTTTGAATTAGGAGTTGAATAGAACACTTTTTTATGCAACGCAGTACAAAAAAATATCGATTTCGGCCTCTAAACCTCACATTCACCCAAAAAAACGAAGCACTTGAACAATTTTTGCGATAATTATTTATAGATTGTTCAAATTTCTTTGATGTTATTGTGTGAACTCTTGAAAATGATGAATAGCGTTTATCATTTAGAATTTCCGTTCGAAAGTGATGTGAAGCGATGTTCGTCACATTTGAAATTCAAATTTTTTTCGCGCTAGTTTGAATCGATACAAAAAGTTCCAACCTAACCTCAAAATATCGACGACCTCCTTTCTGTTTATTTACATTTATCATTCACAAAAGAAAACCCACAAATTCTCTGCTGAGAAGAACAGTTTTTCACGTAATTTGCAACCCTAATTAACAACAAACATGAAAACCAACTCGGAACATAAACATATTTACAGGGCAAGCAAAAAAAGCGTGGTAATTTTCAACAATACAGATCGTATTTTTGCCATTACAAACATAAATTCATCACAATTACATTATTCTTCCTCATCGCAATATTTTTTCGCATTTTTTCAAGTTTTTTTTCGAAAGAAAAGACCTTAGATATATAATTTTTCTTATCGCAATATATTTACGATTTTCACAATTTTGTGTTTTTTTCGAAGGAAAAGGCGCTGGATTTGTTCAAAGATAAAAAGCATAAACTTTCGAGAAGCTACTCGGCTAAACAAAAAAACGAGGATGAAACGAATCGGAAAATTAAGATCCATTGCACGTCGAGTATTCCGCTCCAAACTTTACACGTCCAGGAACTCGGTTTTGGAAGGTCATACGCCCTGACGGAAATGTCAAAATGCCTTTCTCGTCACGAATGGACCGAATTGCAAAAACTCTTTCCTTTGCTGTTAAAACTAACCAGAGAAAAACATTGCGTCATTTGGCGATACGCAATGATAATTTTACTGAACAGCCTGGAAAGCAAAGCTTCGAACATAAGCGAATTCATCCAACTTTGCGTGGAAAACCAGACCGAACTAGAACCAGAGATATTAAAAAACTTATTGACTTTTCCGAAAGAAGAAGAAAGTTGATAAAGGAAAGATGAGGAGTAAAAGACTGTACATAATGCAAATGTTACTTTGTATATTTTGATACTTGTGAAACACAATTAAAAATAATGTAAACATTGTATATACATGATTAATCGTAAAATTTGTAATGCGAGTAATAGTCGTTTCTATCTACATTTACATAATTGGAGTTGTTCTGATGTAAAGTAAGAAGAACGAAAAGTAGAGTTCAGCCTTTAATCAGTACGTTGCGTTATATTACAAGAAAGTTGACATACATGTTGACGATACGCGTTAGGCCGGTTGAAGAATAAAATCACTCTCGTAACAAATTTTTCCTACCAAAATTTAACGATGTACAAAAAAATAGATTATCGCCAATAGTAACTTTCTTTCTGCTAAGGACTTGTAGCAGTGATCGCTTATACCTAATATTATTGTGAAATATTACTCTTGAGTTAATTATCCATTGCAGTCATCATCCATCACATACAATGTTCTGTATTCAATGTAAAAGTTCTATTTACAAAGTTGAACCATCGATCAACATTATTCACAATTAATTGCAAACGGAATATTAGCAATGCGTAAACAAAAGAGTATTATATACACGAATGAAATTGGCGCAAATTGCTAATTGATGATGTTTAATTCGATAGCTGAATCCATGATACAGTCGACTGTACATTATCATCCGTGCTTCGTGATAAAACGCTCGTGCTAAAATTTTCACAACTTAAAACCAACGGTATGTATTAAAATGAAGTCAGTCGATATAATAAATAAATACATGCTCGGTTGAAACAACGTGTCAAAAGTTTAAATGAATGACGTTATAATTCAAACAGTAGCAAAAAGGTCAAATTTCAGGTAAAAACTGCAAGAGCATTTTTACCACTCGTATCACGTAACATCAGCACCCTGCTCCGCAAAATATTGTCATCGCAATATTTGTACAATAACTATTCAAGTATAATACCAAGATTCGCACATTATTAATAATAGGCACGGTTATGCGACGGTGCTTCGATGAGGATGAGCATGCTCGATGGAATGGTGACGGAGTCTTGTTAGTGTCCCTGGCGTGATATGTCAACAAATGATACATTTCGTTTCCATGATAACAATTCAAAGTGAGAGCGACGAGATAAATGATCGTATGCACAATGAGGACGAATGGCCGGTGAAACGACAATGATAATAAATATGCGTGGGAAGGGGATCGAATGATCACTGGTCAGTCAAGTGTTAAGTTAACACGCTGGTCGTTTGACGCCAGCTTCAAGAGCGTCTTCTTCACTCGCAATATCGGAAGCCGAGCCGCCGGCTTCGCGTTCCAGCATTCTTTCATCAGTTTTCCCAATCCAGTGAGCGCCTGCAAAACATTAAACATTTCATAAACATTTGCATCTTAAAAAATGCATTTCTCATTTATCCTAGAAACTTGCCTCATCCGAGTGCCATCTATTTGGAACAGGAGGTCTCATTTGATCGAGGCACACGAGTTTGCGCATCTCTTCGATCGATGGCTCCTGATTCCCGAGCCACTCCGAGTACGGCCTCACATAATCCGAAACGACGCCGTTACTTATGCATCTACTGCATACCTCCCAAAGAATCAGGCCGAGACTATAAATGTCGGCACGACGAAAACTCTCCAAACACTCTGGGTTAAGCCTAAAAAAGAAACATTTCCATCATCATCTAAAAGCCAATTACAGCACGTTATAAAAGCTGAGATTTTGCATATCTCTTACGTCATGTCAAGGATTTCCGGGCTCATGTAACGCCTGGTTCCCTGACGCACGTCAACTTTTTCGCGCGATAAGCGATCCTGGGTTACAGCTAAGGCAAAGTCCGAAATAACGCATGCACCGGAAGTCTTCATGAGTATGTTCTTCGATTTGAGATTCCGGTGGGCTATCGCGGTCCTCCCCTTGGTGCCATGTATTTCCGTGTGCAAGTAGAGCAGCCCATTGACGATGTTCAGGCAAATGGCGAAAGTCTGGTGATGAGTCAGAGGATGCGGCGATCTGTTCAAGTAGTCATAGAGGGAACCGAGCGGGTGATAGTGAGTCACGAGCCAGAGCCCCGTGCAGCTGCCCTTACTCGTCATATCGCTCCCGATATACCCGAGAATGTTATCATGCCTGGGCAGAAGCTGCGAGTACACTTCGGTCTCGCGCGCCCACGCAGCCTCGTCCCTTGAAAAGTAAATCTTCACCGCGACGCATTCCCCATGCCAGACACCGCGCCAGACCTCGCCGCCGAAACTTCCGTTGCTACCATTCTCGAGACGTTCCACAAGCGTCACTTGCTTCGCCAGCGTTCTCTGCACTAGAAGCGGAAGACCCGATCCCGAGCCACTGGTCAAACTTCTGCCATCGAGGTACTCTTTCAGGGTGCTGTCTCCAGCAGCAGTGGCTTTCAACTCATGGGGATGATAATTTGTCCCCGACGTCGGAGACTGGGAAGTAAAATGCAACAGTCCGGCATCAATGTCAGCATCCATGAGCAGCTTATTACACCTCGACGTTTTCTTGGGCCGCTTCTGACGTGATCTATGACTCAAGAGGTAGAACACAGCTCCCCCAATAATGACACTCAAGACAACTACCGATGCAAGGAACTCTATCGACGGTTTCATAAAGAAACTTTCTTCGTCGTCACCTACAAATGAATTTAGTTCGATTTAAATCAGTTTCTTTGTAAGACGGACAAGCTTTTCAAGAATGCATACTACTGGTCAAGTCTTGTAATTCGGGGAAAGGTCCGGCATTGCACAAGTCGGCTGAACAGCACTCCACGTGGTACTGTCCACCAACCGCCTTGCCATTTTCAGGCTTCGACGCGAACTGCGACTTGTTGCAAGTCAGCAACAAATGGTCGGGGTTGTTCGAACATCCACGTCCGACCCGCTCTTTACCACCAACTTCTTTAACTCTGCTCTTCCAGCACTGCAAAAAAAAGAATTGTATTTTTGGCTTTCGGTGGAACAAAATTAGAAATGATAGGGAGAATTACTGAGAGTCCATCTTCGCAAAATTTAGGCTTCTCGCAGTCGACTTCGTCGTCGCACTGGAGGCATTTGAAGTGTGGTCGCATTTGGCCATTGTTGAAGTTGGGGTCTAATAATTCTGGCAGTTTAAAGTCTTCTTGGCTTTCTAAAACGTTGTCATCTTCCTGCAGAGCCCCTTGAAGTCTTTCTCCTGTTAACAAAGATTAGATTAGATAATGTTTCATTGAGATTACGATTTTTGATACGTTTAAAATGTCTTTATAATGAAAAACTGGAGACAGCTTTGAAATATATGACGCAAGATTTAATTTTGAAACAATTCTGAGAGCTCCCTATGAATAGACTGGAAGTTTCTTAGAAACTCTGTACTCTCTATGAATAGACAAATGTAACCATGTCAACGTGAACTTCTGCACCGACGAAAATTAATTTTTCGAAGTAATTACAAAATATTTTGTTGCTCCGAAAAATGTTCCGCTGCAGAATAAAATCAAACCCGATTATTTTCGAATGAAATTGAATTCTCTAAGTAACGAAATATTCAGGTGCAAAAGAGCAGAAATGTATTACGACTTGTCAAAAATTGTCGGGAAAAAAATCCCGGGTAGAAAAGTCTGGGAGCGAGACTCGAGAATTGTTCGGAAAAATCGTCGATAGCGCAAATTTTTCGTTCCCCGAGGGAATTGCGGGCGCTGATAGACGTCTTTTTGTTTTTTATTGATGGTTTTTTACCTTTGCTTATTTGTAATGTCAACAGCAGTATAAAATGTGTGATAAATATAACGTCCGCCATTTCCGTGCGCGTCAAAACAACAAACTACGTTACTCAAATATGCACTCGCGTATCACGGCATTTACGGTGCAAGAACTTGACGAGAATTCGCGAAAATCACTCGGGGACACGGCTCAAGTTCTTCGGAATGCGGGCGAGCGACGCGCGGACATCATTTTTGATGTTTAGGTCGTGTAAATGACAAGTAAATGGCCCTTTGGCATTCTGCTTGCGCACATAACGAAGTCGCTTCATATCTTGACTGATCTTGACATTCTTAACACTAGCGGCTTTTGGCAGCACCGTCGCGCTTTTTTTCCCAAGATTGTTTTTTCTCTGTCTCCCACGCGGAGTTAGAAAGAGACGAAAAATTATTCATTTCCACAATCGACAATGTTTAATAAAAATAAATAACGCTATTCCAAAAATAGCCTAATACTCTTTTAAATACCACTTTTCTTTTTTATCTGAAAATGAACCGCCGGTACAGCAGATCCCGTTTTCACCGATAAAGCGAGACATCGTAACTTGAAAATCCGCCATTATTCTTTTCGCGTTCCAAAAGGTAATCCAACATGTCGAATGTTGACTCCAGAATAATGATTAAACATCCAAGCTTTTCCGTGACATCTTTGCAATTTTCGCGATATAAATGATCAGGCTGTGATTTTACGTCTACGAATAACGTTATTGTTTCTTTATTTCAGCTACCGATTCCGTAAAAACAATGTCGGACGTTGAAGCGTAAGTATGCTTTTCACGTGTTTCTACTCGAAATTACACGTCGCCGGAAACAGTTCGATACGGTTTTCGAGTGCACGATAAAAATCAGCGAGATTCCCGATTTATAAATTTTCGATTTTTTTAGTGACGATGTGCCCTCCGCGGTTACGGGAGGTGGTCCCATGGACGTCACCACTGCCCTGCAGGAAGTGCTAAAAAATGCCCTGATTCACGATGGTGTCGTGCACGGTCTTCACGCAGCCGCCAAATCCCTCGACAAGTACGTTGCTTCTTTTTTAAATATTTATTAAACAGCGAAAAACGTTAACAAATATGATGAGACCTGGGGCTCCCTCTTCTGAGACGAACCCAAATTTTTTTCAATCCCTGCTGATTTCATGCCTTTCTGATCACAGTTTCACAAAACTTCGAGTTTGAAAAATTCAGTGACATGTTTACTAAAGCGAAACAAATTTTTCCAGGAGGCAAGCGATGCTCTGTCTTCTTGCGGAAAATTGCGACGAGCCAATGTACAAAAAGCTGGTGCAAGGTCTCTGCAACGAGCATCAAATTCCTTTGATCAAGGTCGATAACAACAAGAAGTTGGGCGAATGGGCTGGACTTTGTAAGATTGACAATTTGGGAAAGGCCCGCAAAATCGTTGGTTGCTCTTGCGTTGTTGTCAAGGTGGGGTATTTATTAAACCGATCATAAAATGCAATCTTTGGATTGCTTTTATGTCTACGAGTAAATATGATGAAAATCTAGGCTCCCTCTTCTGAGGCGAACCCAAATTTTAAATCCCTGCTGATTTCATGCCTTTCTGATTGATAAATTACATTGTTTGGTTTTGAATTGAATGAATGTGAGATGGCTAATCTTCTGGTGTTTTTCAGGACTTCGGCGAAGATACACCAGCTAAGGATGTGTTGATGGAGTACCTTAAGCAAAGTTCTGTACATTAGGTATCTTTTTAATAAACTTTTAAACGAAACATTGGAAGGCTTTTTTACTTTTACTTCTAAATCTTATACTTTACATCGATACATGTTCATTCATCTTTTTTGCTATTCTCGTTGGATTGTATTTTGCTGCAGATTTCTTTGTGGTGTGACCAATCTTTGACCTGGCACTCTCTGGAATTCATTTTTTGTATTTTTATAGGAGGTTTTTTAGTAAATTGATTTTGAGACTCGACTCACCTTCCACAGTACCAAGCAACTTTGCATTTGGAGCAGCGTTTCCTAGCGATTTCTTGGCAGGAAGTGCACTTGTTGCCCCTCACGATGTCGAGTTTATCTATGTCGTATGCGTCGTTCAGGATTTGTGCCATCCCTTTCACATGATCCATGTCCTTGGCGAACAGAAATTTCGACTGGAACTTTGCTAGTTTTTTCCATCGTTTATCGTACTTTTCCATTATCGAAATTCTTATCTGTAATATTGATATTGACAAAACATCTGAAAAACCAATCGAGTAAATAAAATCGTAGCTCAGCGAAAATGTACTTGTGGCACAACTTCTACTTTGATGGGATGCTGCTCGTTCGAAGTTTGCGACGACATGCTCAAGTAGCCCAACCATCGCCGCAAGTCGACCAGCGGAGAAATTTGATCGATCACGCTTTCTTGCAAGTATTTTTGCAACTGCAAATATAGAAAAGTTGAAAATCATGTACTTCTAAAAATCCTCGACGATTACTTTTGCAAGTTGTGACATTCTGAACTCGGTGATTTCGTAGCACGAAGCGCATCTCGGGTCGAGCAACAGCTCCCGTAAACAGATCCAAACTTGCGCCTCGAACTTGCAAACTTTGTCTCCCTCGTTCGGTTTCACTTTCTCCCACGTTCCATTGTATACAAAGATTTCATCTTGAAAAGGGGAAACGAATTTCTTTCACTCCGAAAGATGGATCCAACATTATTTATAAAAAACTGCTGTACCGTCAACTTCTTTTTTCCAGGGTTTAGTCTCCATCAGCTGGGTCAAAAAATACGGCACGTCGTGGGTGCACAGCATACGAGAAATCGCGCAAAGCGGAAGATTGTCGGAAAACTCGGCCAAATATCGCAGGATGGAAATGCACTTCAGTCGAATGTCCAACGCGAATTCGCTCCTTTTCTCCCATATTTCGTCCAAACAAGAACTAAGAAAATGAAATCCGATGTTTTACACGATAAAGCAGTCGACGAGAAGCCGAGACTCGTAAAAATGTACTTGGATTTTTCTCGGCTGCCCGCGTTTTCTTCGTTCTTGTACAAAAGAGCAGTGACATTATTCACTGCGTAATCTATGAGATCGAGAACGGTATCTTCTATAGTTTCCACGCTTTCAGCGTAAAAGAGCACATTTTCCAAAAGCGATACCGCGATGTCCTCGTGATAGAAGACGCTGTAGAGCAAAAAAGTGTTCGCTGGTTCCCCATTTATTTCTATCAAGAGCGGGAAAACTCTCAGCTTCCAAATGCTGATTTGTATCGCCTCGAAAATGAGAACTGGAATCTGAAAAAACGCACGTCCCCTCGATCATCATGGACGAAACGGAAGAATGTTCATCTCGAAATCGGCTCACTTTTTGGAAGGAAATAAACCACTCTTTGACGCTTTCTTCGCGCATGGTACTGATTTCTAAAACGCTTTGCTGACTCAGAAGCATGAGCTTTTTGTGTAATTCGAACCAGCTGAAAATGAAACGCGAAGTGAAGCACTTGAAATCGATCGACGTTAAAAATGGTGAAACTGAATTGTCACCCTTTCGTGCCGATTTCCTCGAGCGTGCTCGGTTTCAAATTTTCTATGTAGTTCTCCGTTTCCCAGCACGGTAATATGTTTTCGATGGTTTCAGCCATTTCTATCGGTCTATTTCTTCCTCGCGACGGTCGAGTTTTGTCAATCGTCCGCCATTTGTAAACAACGCGATTTGAAGTTGCTTCATAGCCGTTCATTTTTTTACAAATTTCGATGTTTTCGATTGACGTTTCGTCTGGTTTGAAAAGATCGACGTTGATGAAAATTCGTAAAACTTTATTCGTTATTCATCGTGTAAAAAAGGAACTCGTTAACAACTTTAAATCTAAAATTTACTAAATCGTTTTCATAGTCGATTGGCAATGAAATATCACATGGGCGAGTATCTCAAATCAGCAGCCATGGCCTCGCGGTTCTCGTATGCCCAAAACCCGTGAAATTCTATGAGTATGCTGACCATCGTATCGCCTTGTCCACTGAAAATACCAACATTAATTTTAACGTTTTGTGAACCAAAAGCAAGCACAATTACCACGTCAGAAGATCCTGTAACGTGATTTTGCAAGGATCCGCAGGTTTCACCATGTCGAAAATCTCGTCTTTTACGTCGTCGAAGTTCACTGGCTCTTGACCATGCATCGTGATTTGTTCCTGGATCGCCTAAACGAAATGTTCAAACCAAACGTTACACTTTTATCAAAGTACAGAATTCAGGGAAATTTTTTAAACAAATATTACTCTAAAGAAATAATTCAAGCAAAAAGTGTCGAGGTATCCGCAGCTGTTGATGTCCAGCATACGGAACAGATAATGCAAACTTTGGGGCTCGTGTCGATTTTCCAGAGCCAGCACAAAGTCGACGTAGGTTTTGTAGTCGATTTCCTTCTCGTACGTTAAACACTCTTGGAATACGCGTTCCAGAAAAGCGCTTGTCAGCGTGCCCGTGCCATAACTAAAAAATATACATCATTATTATCAAGAAAAAAATACGAAAAACTGAGATTTGTACCCAGAAAGTTCTTCTTTGTTAAGCATTCCATTGTGATCTTTGTCCAGGTTGAGATACTGCCCGTAAACTTTGAGAGCCGAAGGAGCGGAAAACCAATTCGCCTCTTGAAGATACTTGGGCGAATCCTCGTCCCGCAATTCCAAAAGATCGTCCAGGAAGCTGCAAGCTAAAATATCCTGGATCCGCACTCGCCCAGTTTTCAGTGGGTCCAGAAAGAACATAAACTTTCGAACGGTCGTGCAAACGTAAAAAGAATGAAACGACTTTTCCAGTCCATCCAGCTGCGGCAGAGTCGGGATCAGATCCGTTATGTAGTTCTCCAGGTCCTAAAACGAAAAAATGCGTTCTTCAATTTATCAAAGAACATTTTTCGACCCCATTGGAATTCCTACTCATTTATCAGTAATTTTATCTTTCCTAACCCTACATATTTAAATTTAATGGACTTGTATTGCTGAAGCTAATTATCCGATTTGTACATGCGTTTCTAATTAGTAAAATTGACGTTCATTAATGATACTTCAAGTCCTGCAGCGTGTTACATTTCTGGTATCATAAAATATCGATTTTCCAAAACAGAACATACTGATTCGCGCAAGTAACCCTGGCCCGTGACGTCATACAAAGACAGCCCGATTCTCGTCTGATAAGACCAAACTTTTTTCATGACATAATCGAAAAAAGTTTGGATGCTGATTCTTCCGTGGGGATCGCCTTTTTGTAACTTGGCGAAGACGACGGCGGTGAAGAACGAACTGCATTTCGACCCCGCGAGTTTTCCAGCTTTTTTGAAGTCCTTGTAGTTGATCTGCAGGTCATGGCTTGACAATGGTGGACTGTGGTGCTCGTCCAGCAACACCCAGAGCGCTTTTAACTCGTTGCTGTCCAGGAGTTGACGAGAGCGTCTCTGCAGGAACAGCGCTCGCGATTCCTCTCGCAGTTTTTGCGGCAGCACCTCGTTTTCTTTCGGCAACTACGATTTTTAAGAAAGAATTTATTAACGATGTGAAAATAATTGTAAAATTTAATTAAATCGATAATTTTTCGATCCTACTTTGAAGTAAAACTTGGGTATCATTTTGTACGTGGAATATCGGTCGGTTATTTTCATCCCTTTCCATTTCCTGTACAACTCGGAAAAATGATCGTCCTCCCCTCGTTCGACGTCGAGGACGACTTCCTCGGAGGCTAAAAAAAACGCACATTTTCAATCGCGGAACATAACAGATCGGACAATCCGCTCACTTTTTTCCGATTTCTTTCGGACATTGTAGTCCCGAAGAAGTGACTTAAGTTCCATTTTGGCGCCGCATTTATGAAAATGATTAATTAATTACTTTTTGTTCCATTTCAATTACAATGATTCATAAAATATTATCACATATTCGTTGGTTATCGAAATTAGACATTCGGGACAATTCGAGGAATGTCGGGCACGGTCGGTATGGAGGTCCCGGACAGTCACAAAAAAACTTCAACCTTCCAATAAAAAACACAACTCTATTGGCCGCAGTTTGAAAACACCTTGAATCGTGAAAAATGTTTAACAAGTCTCTTAACAATTTTAAAGTTCTCAATATTCAGTCAAAAGTGATTGAAAAATGCCTAGTTCAACTCGGGAAGCTCGGGGAATAGAACAGCATTTTTGCTTGGAGTGTACCGAGCATCTGTTGTATTAGCCGCGTAATCGACCAATGGGAGAGCGACATTTTGAATTTACCCCCACTCATCTGCGGACGCATTAATTTCCCCTCGTTCCACCGCTGGCAGATACTGGGGCGTGCAGCAGACGCGCGAATACCGAAAGGACGCTGCTTTCGTAACAAAAGCGAGGGAAAAGTCGGAAGTGTCGTACAAAAACTAAGTTTCGTTGTTTGTCAAAACACCACGCGATACGAAAACACGCGAATCGTTGAGAGTGAACGTCGACTTGATCGAAGTGCGAAAAATCGGGGCAGGAAAAAAACGATCGTGGCTTGTGTTGATCGCTCCCCGAGATACATTTAAATTCAACGGTCGGACGGAACGAACGGGAAGCTGCGAGATAACAGTTCGCCAACAATCTCAGTTATCGCGATTTGACAGTTGGCCGGTGAATTGTCGTTAGCGTTTTTTGACTCGGGAACTCTCCCCAATTTCGACAATGGATCCTTTTACACAGGTAAGGACTTGCACATTTACGAAGCAGATTCTAGACCTTGGATGTTGCTTAGAGAGAGACTTAGCGTCCCTGACCTCGAGCATTTCTCCGAAAAATTTCGAGATTAAATTCATTTCGGCGATAACGCGGTCTCTTTGTGTTCCGGGAGTTTCGGATGTTTTTCAGCCGGGTTTTTAATTAATTCGTCCTTTCAAAAATTATTACGAAGGAGGTTTGTTATCGAATTTCGGACAAAGAAATCCTTGAAGTAAACAATTTAGTTCAAAAACTATTAAGATTTGTTGATTAAAATAGTTTGTTTCGTGTTTGTATTATCTTCGATGTAATTTATGAGAACAATACATCGATTATTTATTCATTATTATCTTTGGTTTCAAACGAGTTCTATTAGATTAGAAATTCAAAAATTATCTAAGTTAATGGTCTATAAAAAGCGGCTTTTTCAATTATCTTCATTTTTTGGAATCGAATTAAAGTAATGACCAAATCTGAAAATCGAGTTAAATTTTCGAATGAGCCCGATTGCTTTTTAAAAATGACCAAATTACCCGAAATGCCAAGACGCAACTTTTGTCCATGTAAAATTTTTTTATCATTTTTTACAGCAAAAATCAATACTTTCAAAAAGTGAAATCGCCATAACTTAGAAATTTATTTGTGGCGTTCTTAATTGAAAATTGTTATCAGATGCTCATTCACCGATAACAACAATGATAAGTTGATTAACGTGCTCAGAAATACATTAAAAGTTAATAAAATATAATTTTAAACTAGTCGCGGTCAGAACTCGTGCATTGTAATGTTCGATAAGAAAAAATAACAGCTACGAAAAACTTCCAGCGAGACAAATGTTCATCAAACATTAGAGAAGTTTTCTAAAAATATCCCGCATCGATTAATGGTCATGATTCATATTTATTGATATCCCAAACAAATAACTGGCTTATCAAAACTTCGATACTGCGGTTAAAAATGTTTAATCGAAACCCAACAAATTCATGGTTATTAAAAACTAATTATGTTTCAGAGAATGTTGGAGAGAGCAAAAGCAAGGAGAGAAAAACTGGATAGTCAATTATCCAACGCAGGACATGACATAAAGAAAAGGAGCCCTTTGAAGGACGCCAATGCAATATTAGCCCAAGCTCCAGGTAGTTTCCAGAAGAATTTCCCGTCTGACTCAAAACAAGCGTCCTAAACAAACACGGACTTTCTAACGCGGAAATGTATCATTTTTCAACAGTTATATCCAGCAAACTGGCGGCGAAATCGCCGGTGAAGCAGTCGCCGTTGCCCTCGCCTGTCAAGATGTCAAAAACCGCCACCCCGAAAGAAACTGTGAATGAGCCAGTGGAGGAACGTGGCAAAGAAAACGGCGTCAGGTCAAAGTTGCATCGTCTCGGCAAACTCTATTCAGGTAGGCTGAACACAGCCGAGCGCACCCACACAAAGATCGAGAAACTGGTTTGCCATTCCTTCCACATGCGAATTATAGAAAGAGAAAGGTCACTCCCCCTTCAATGGACCCCTTTGTTTACAAGTTTATACTGGGCCGAAGCACGGACACAACTCGAGAGAAAAATTCTAAACTGATATTTTAGATTGTTTCGATGTATTTTGAGCTTTTTTTATTAACAATTGTACTGTAAAATTACCAGAATGAACATTTTTGCTGAACAAACAGAAAAAAGATTTCCTTTTAGGCGCGATGGAAAGGCAATTTTCAAAAAAATGAAAAGAAATCCCGTTTTCCTAACTGAATTATACGCTTTCGCGTAATGGATGTTCTTGTTGGAAGAAGAAGAGGTTTGGAAGGCTTGAATTTTTCTTTTGTCATTACAGGTGACAGCAATAGGGAACTGAGCTCCCCGATTCATAAAACCGAGGAAAAATTCATGTCCGAAGATGCGGGGGCAGAGCACAAACCAGTGAAAGCAGGCGCCAGACTAAACAGACTCGCTGCTCTCGCATCCACCATCAATAACTGGGAGGACGATTTATCTCATCCGTCTGTGGTAATGCATTTCCCAAACCGAAAAGAATTTAAAATTCCGCAAAGATAAATCGAAGTATCAATTATTATGGATATTAAAAGTCCGAGAAAAAATTTCCTTGGGGATTGACAATTTAAACTTCAAATTTTTTTTGTCATTCTAGGCAAAAGCGACGACGGTCAGCAAAGCCGAGAAAATTCAGGCGAAAATGAACGAGCAAGTAAAAAGCGCGTCCGAGCCGCAACCTAGCACCAGCGGCTACAATACCCGAGGGAAAACTAACAATAGCAGCCCTATGAAACAGCTGAAATGGGACAAAAGTGTACTGGACAATTTGGTAGGGTGGGAGTTCTTGTTGGCATGAAAAATATATGTGAAAAGCCGCAGGTGCTAACGAGGTTCCGAATACCTGCTAAAGTGTAATCTCATTGCGCCAGGATTTTGGAAACCCTTAATTGTAATCCACCAGCAATAAGGCGTGTCCGTGAAATTTTGATTTTGTGCCCTTTCATGGATAAATTTCTTGTTAAGCCAGTGGGTCTATTTTGAGAAAGATATTTCCTGAGGATCTGTATCAGACTCGTAAAATTGTAACAGAGCACTGGTCTGATTATTGCGCGACCTGTATTTTGCAGGAGGCCCAAGGCTTCAGTCGTTCTAAAAGTAACGCCCACCTCGAGTATACGTATAAGGTATGTTGTAAGGAAACGAATGAAAACTTGCAGAAGTCGAAGCAAACGCTGTCACCGCTTCAGAAAGCTCGGGAGAAAACGCCGGAGAAGCCACCAGGGAGTCCATGCTCGTCGCAGGGAAGCGATGCTCAGAAATCACCGGAGAAATCGACCAAGTCGACCAATTCCGGCGTTAGTAACACTCGCGCAGCCTCACGATGCGCTTTCAATGGCTCACCTAAAAACAATTCCTTCGTACAGTCGCCAGGTTCTGTGTTAAGCAAGGCTTCGATGTTCGAGTCGAAGAGCAGTCAGCCCAAGGCGAAGGATCCAGCGGAGATGTCGCTGTTGGAGAGAATGGCTCTTTTCGAAAGGAATAATACCGGGGAACCGTTGATTCCCAAGGCGCCGCTGACCATGTCGGTCCCGACGAAAATGCTCATGAGCAAGGAGAAAATCCCCCAAAACTCTGGTAAATTTACTGGACGATAAAACTCTACTTTGTAACTTTCAACGTTTGATTTAAAAATGTCATTTCTGAGAACAAGTGGAATGTATTCGTTGATTCTGTAATCTCTTTGTTTATTGAAATCTGTTGGAATGAGCGATAAGTTTATCGTATCGAGTAACCGGTTGACGATGTTTTCAGAATCGTCCGGAGCACGTTCCAAGAATGACAACTCGGGCAAGTGCGTCGGAGCTCAACGAGCCATGTTCGAACAAGGCACGGTCGTCCAAGAAATGGAAAATAATATTCTGCAGAGCGTTCATAATGAGAGACAGCGCGAACTGGACATGCTGAAGTCGCGATTCAACCGCAACAAGGATGCGCTTCAAGCTGCAGCTGGTTCCGGGATAAGGACCAGTGAGAGCAGCGAGGGGAAACCGAATTCTCCGAAAAACTCGCCGGTTTGTCCCGTGAAACCAACGCCGGCGCCGGTAACTTCCATTTCCTTTTCACGTTTCTCGAAATTCAATTTTCATTGCTTTAATTGTGAATTATTTTTTTACAGCAGGACTACATTCCTCTACCGCCGCCATTGCCAAAGTCGCAAAACTCGCACACCAGGACTCTTTCGCCATCGAAAAGACAAGGTGATTGAAATTGAAGGCAATTTGGTTGCTTCGGAGTGTTGAGGTTTTCGAAAGTCTACACGAAAAGAAAAATAGCACGAATTCTGCGTGGTTTATTAGTACCGCGATTAAGAAATAAATGCAACGGAAGCACAACTTGTTGCTCTTGCAACCAAATGCTCGAAACCCATGCTAATTGAGCTAAAATTTTCTCTCCATTTACAATATTTGTATTTCTAGGAGCAGCTGGTCCAGTGAAGTCGCAGTACCAATCACTCGCCGAGGTGAAACGCGTTCGAGTATCTGGACCCAAAGCCGGCCAGCTTTACCCGAACCTTTCCAATATCGAAGTAACCGACACGGAATCAGAGACCGAATTTACTCTGGGTACCACCGAGCCAGAAACTGCGACTTTGGGCGAGACCGAAACTGAAAGCACGACAGAGGCCGAGTATCACGTGCAAGATGAATTTAATACCAGCGGAGACAGCGATATCGGAAACACGAGCCTTGGCAGAAGCATTTTACACGTTGTCAAGCAACAATCTGCTTTCACAAACAAAAAGGTTTGTCTTGCGTTGCACTTGATCGTTTCAAAAAAATGATTGGAGAAATGTGAATGAGCTTTGGAGGAAATCGTCGAATTTTTGGTTTAATGGATTTTTTAACTTTCTTTTTCAGAGATCGATCGATCCGGATCCAGATAGCACTACGTCTGATATTTCAGTGCTCGAAGAAATGGACGAATATCTCGATGAATGTTTGGCCAATCAAGAAACGATGTTGGCAAGTGAAAAAGAAGGCCCTACTCCTCCGAAATTGAACAAGGGCTTTCAAAGTCCATCCGCTGCTTCGACCAGTTTCAGATACAGACAAGGGTAAACGAAATGAGTTACATTGAACTCGAAGTTGAATTTCGTAACAAATATTTAATGATTCTTTAAATTGTTTATAGGTCGTATCGCTCCCCGGTTAAAATCACTTCGGCGCCATCTCCTCGCAAAGGGGAGCCCTACATTTTTGACGGGGATAAGAACGTGCCATTGTTACACAGCGTTAGTTCTTATAGAAGACAACAATCGCAGGTACAAGTCGTATAAATATTTTTAAAAAACGTTTGCTTGAGAAAATTTTAACTTGCGATTCTGTTCTTTTAGACTCCGAAAACTCCGACACGTGCGGTATCTCGTATTCAGTTTGACGATGATTCGTCTCAGGAGGATGAAAGAAACGAAGCAGCCATGGTCCAGGAGAAGGTGAAAACTTTACTAGACGAAGTTTGCAAGCAGGAAACCACCATTGGCCAGGCTAGCCGAGCGCTGAATTTATGCAATTCCACTGTCGAGTTCTATGGCTCCGGAGAACAAGTCGAGGGAGAGAGGCATTTGCTTCTTGCCAGTAATACATTGCTCTAATTATCAATTTTTAAATTAAACAGTATCAACTTTGTTACTCATGATATTTATTTCAAAATAGCCCACAGAAGGCAAGCCGCTTTACAAGAAGTTCAACGTCTGAAAGTCGAGGGGACGATGAGGCCTGTGATTTCTGGATCTTCCGAAGTCCAAGAAAGCGGATCGCTGATCATTTCCGCAATATCTTTGCCCCTGAAACGCGACTTCTTCGTCCACAAAGAAGCCGGTTCGTCACTTTTGATGAAGCTGTACATTTGGGCGAATTCTTGTGGTTTTATTGCAACTTTGATACCTCGTTTCAGACACAACCCTGCATTTTGTGTGCCTCGTACGCCACCTGGACACGGTCGTGGCCACGCCAGCTGTCCAAGCTGAGATTGGAGACTCGTGCCTGCGCTTTCCGTCGACCCTGAAGCTTCAGGGATTGTACAGCGATTTCACAGTCAACATCGAGGTTTACTCCCTTGAAACACAGGGGGAGTATTTGCCTCACGAAATCAAGTACCACATTAACCAAGGGAACGTTTCCAGTAACATCAGCCATGCCGGGAAAAAAGTGCGTTTCGCTCCGAGTGGAACCTATTTATAATTAGAGTTACATAATGTTCAATTTAATGTTTATTTTTAGATGTCCGGAAAAACGCCAAAGAAATTCCCGAAACAAGACAACCGATTAATCATGCCAAGCGTACAGAGTCCCGCGGGACCGTCGGCCGTGAGATCGCCCTTGTTTGCCCTTGCGGGATACGCGGTCTTCAGCCTCAAAGAAGTTCACCGCCAGCAATTCACTCTGAACAAAGTAATTCGAATCACTGGAGATTACTTTCTTTCGTTTTGAATCAGATCTAAAGTTCCTTTTTGTTCATCAGGTGCCACGAAATTCGCCTCTGGAAGGTAGACTACAAATGCACATCGAGTGCGAGCTCTCCGTGTCAGTGGAGCATCGAGGTTTCCTCACGATGTTCGAAGACATTTCAGGCTTTGGAGCTTGGCATCGGAGATGGTGTCTGCTGACAGGCGCGACGCTTTCATACTGGAAATACCCAGACGACGAGCGCAAGAAGACGCCGATTGGTAGTCTTGATTTACAAGGTACAAAACTTGAATCCATATATTTTCAGAAAAAAGTTCTGGAACAGTTTGAGTAATGAGTAATTTTGCAGGCGTTTCAACGGTGAATGTCGGCCTCGTCTCCAGGGATATTTGTGCACGTCCTAACACATTTTTGTTGGAAACTGCGAGGCCAGCATTGCCCGGCGACACGGATAGTTTGGTGCTGGTTCGAAATGGTTCCAAAACAATTATCCGGTAAGTCCAAATTACGAGCATTTTGTTTTATCTTTTTATAATTATTTTCTTTCCTTTTCAGACACCTCATATCAGCTGACACGAAAGAGGACCGATTGGAATGGTGCGCCAAACTGAATAAGACTTTGCACCTAATCAAAGCTTGGGGGACTTCGCCCACCAAGTGATATCGATTATTCGATAGTTCATCTAAGTTAAATGCACTATGATACCTTTCATGCTGTAAACGATTCGCCGAGATATCTAATCATGTCACATAAGAAGTTTACCGGCCGAGTAGAACTCGTTAACTACGGTTTTGGAATTCCAAATCGAATGAAAAACCCACATATTACCGATTGATTACCTTTGAAAATTTTAAAATCTCGGTTGGCGTTTACGTTGACGAATTCATGAATGAATGATAGTGCGTAATTATTGGAGTTCCGAGAGTACGTTGTAAATATTTGAAAAGTTGCTTTGATTTTTTGTTGTAATGTTTTACTAATATATTATTATTATATTTACACAGATTTATGCATATACTCGATACAGCGTTAAGAAAGTATATTTTGTAGATGGTAATGACATGTATTCCGCGCACTGTAGACGCAATGTACCTTTGTTAAGGCTTGTCAGTCTACAAAAAGGATGAAATTTTAAAAACTCTAACGTATTTGTAAGTTTGGAGGATCTATAAATTAATACTATAAGTTGACTAATAAAGTAATCAATAGGAAAAAACGTGGGATTAATTAGCCTTTTTTTCAGGGTGGGAAAGATACAAGAAATAAACAACCCATCGCACATCGGAGTCAACATTTTTTATTCTGAATATACACAGTGTTTATTAGCGCTATCTTCGGGTACATGTGTATGCGTATAAAAAGAAAGGACACTTTATTGTTACGGGTCTCGCTGCGCGTAAACAGCGCGAGGCCACTTTTTCATCGACGTTTGCTTTAACAAATTTTTAGTGTCTGTTGTTTCCTGTATATGCTATATGTACATTTGACGGAGCTTTTTGTGCCAGGCTCGGCTCACTTTTACAACTTCTGATTCGAAAACATTGCATTTTTAAAATTGACTTTTTTTTTAATAGATCCAAGTTGGCGCCGGGAGAGATCTCTACATTTTCTCGAATTACAACACACGCGAGACCGCGTTAACATCACGAAAACAATCGCGTCGTTGGAGAGACCAGCGCTCCGTGGTCATCATTTTGGAATCTTAGAAGTTCGAATTCCCAACAATAGAATAGCAATTTTTCAAGTCGAACTCGAGGGTCTCGGGTGAAGAGTTGAGTGTCTTAAGCCAGAGTGATCGTAGGGTGGAAGCCATCCTTTTTCATCATTAAATATTTTATTAATTATTGGTAAATAATGACTAAGATGAAAATTATTAAAATTACAGGGACGAACCTTGTCGGCCTTGTAGTCGACCCTGTAAGTTTTGCCGTCAGCAGTCGTGAAGGAAAAGCTTCCCGTGACTTCCATCGCTTCGTCGTCCGTGCCCTGGTTCGTCAACACCGCGGTTTCTTCCCGTTTCTGCCCATCGCTTTGCTCGTAACTGAAATGGTAGCCGTCAACGCCTGGAATAAAAATAATAATTGTAATAGAGGATCGCGATTTCTGTTCGTTTCAAATCCAAAAAATGTATTTTATGGCTAACCAATGTTGTTATGCTCTTCCTGGTTAATTATTGTGATGTCGTTATTAGGGTTCAACTGAGGCGCGGCCATGCACGCAACCACCAGAAGAGCTAGGACGATAATCTGAAACATCGGATCCCAATTTCAATATCAGTCTCGCGATCCCGAGGAAACGAAGTGGTTTTGGGTCAGACCGGGAAAAAAACGCTCGATTGCAATTGATTTCGTTCGTTCACTTTTTTCTTTCGAATCGTTCGCCGATTCTATAATTGTAAATTGGCAAAGGCGGTGCATTCCAATCCCCGAGATGAGCTCGTGCAATTTGCGACAATGGAAAGTTATGTAATATCAATTTCCAAACGACGGCGCTTCGTTTTGAATCGTGTCGCAAACGCCGAATCGAGCAAACAATTAGCGTTCCTTCAATTTTAACGCGGGGACTTCGGAGACGCGGTAACTTGGGATCAAGCAAACTTCACTTGCACAATACAGCGAGCGTCGCGAAAGGTGTAAGGAGCGGCACGTAACAATAACGCGACCCGCGGGTTAATTTCGTACACGATCCTTGATCACTGATCACGAGCGAATTATTTTACTCCGAAAATTAACGGAAAGAAAAACAAGGCGAAAATTGGCACTATTTATGGAATTGTTATCGATTATAATGGAGCTTTCAAGGTGCAAATGGCGCGTCCTCGGGGGTGCGTTAACGAGCGTCGATTTAAAATAACTCGCGGTAGAACCGGTTGCGCGCCGCACGAAATTCGAGCGCGTAACAGGTGCCGCCTGAACGTAACAATTTCGGAATATTGATTTTTCTAGCGATATATCACAGGGTCGTCTCCACTTTCACTGTTGCGGTTCGAATCGAATGTGTCGCGGCTGGACCCACCGTTCTCATGTTGACGATAACCACGATTTCGTAACAAAAATCCAAACAATGCGCTTCGACGTCTAATACTGATACCGAGGATACGTCTCGTAACTGCCTTTATATAGTTGGAAAATCGTACTTAACCATCCCCTCCCGCAAGTCGCGGATTGGCCTCAAGAGATGCAGGATGCTGCACTTTGGTGTACAATCACGCGTTGCACCTGCGCTAGACGATGCCGGATTCGCTTCTCGGATTGTCCTGAAATGTTCCGGAAATCGAGGAGCTTTCGCGGAAGAATCGAGGGGAAAATATGAATTCGAATCGAGTAGAAATGCCGGTAACGAGAGAAAAAGCTGCGAGTTCGTGGATTTATGGCACGCGAGAGAATCATATAAAATAACATAACGTTTCAAACTTGCCTCGTAATTTCTAATTCAAGTTCTTGCGTAAGGGTTTCATAAAAGTCGATAAATTATGCAACAGTAACGTCTTCAACGGTCGAAAATTATCGGCCCCGAAACGAGTTTTGACGTTTCAAAACTTGCTTATGTTTTTCTCCATAAAATCGCTTGGATGACTTTCAGTTTTATGGGGAACATTGAAAGATTGATTCTTTATTGAAATTGAGAAGAACGTTGTTTTTTGGTGTTTTGCTGTTAAGAGTGTTCGGTAATTATCGCGCAATCGAAAGTTTTCTTAATGAAATGAGTGGAAATGATTGAATCATTTGCAAAAGTGCACCATTTCATAAAGCACTTGGAAAGGACATTGGGAAGATGGTAAACATAGTTTTGTACCTCCGTCTTCTTGTCAGTGTCAGCGAGAAGATTAAATTGCTGGTGGTATTAAGAATCTCCGTTTGTTAGCGAAAATCTCGAGCTATAAGTTGTCATAAGCTTCGACGTCGACACTTGATACTTTGTAACTTTAGCAATACTTATTATGATTGTAATTTAAGCGCAGTTTAAAAACTCATTATTCTCGATGCGAAAGATCACGGAAACCGCATATTTTTCTCTTTTTTTTTCAAATTCCTTGAAAAAACAAAAAATTATGTAATCCCGAAGGGACTGGATGACGAAATGCAGCGGGTACTTATTAATTCGATTCCGAGATTACGAACGATGTCCTACCGCGATGACAAAAACGAAAATTTGTTATTCTAATGACGGGATCATAAAAAATAAATAACACTAATAAATTTCTTCGACGCTTCGTGAAGATGCGCATAATTTTTTTTAGAAATTACGACGCAATACCAGGCTCGGTATTTCATGAAATAATCGGTGACGTAAACGTTTTCGGAAAAATTCGTATTCGAAAATGCCAATGTAAACTTTTGGGAAACGCTTCGGCCGTTTCTGTCACCTTTAATTTTGCAACCGATCGATCGCACATTCTCCGGGTTAAATATTTTTGTATATCTAAAGTAATGCATCTTCGATCATCCTTTGTGCGCTTCCATTGTAACGAATTGAATAGATCGCTCTTTGTCAACGAAGCGTAGGATCGAGGAAAAATCACGAAATGATTTTTCACCGAACGGGTCGTTTTGCAAGACATTCGAATGAGAAAACAAGACGCATTTTTAATCGAAGAGAAATCCGGTGACTCAACTCGGTCCCGGAGAAATCCCCAAAAATGTTAACTGTAAACGTTTCCTTTCGATGACAAAATGACCCTTCGCGTAATTTCGAAATAAGTTCATAAGCGATTTTTTCGCGCTGGAAAGTTGCCGAATTTCAGGAGATTATAAACGAGAAAACGCCGTTGTCTTCGATTCTCTCCCCCCGACGTTCCGAAGAAATGTGAAAGCGGTCTGCATGTTATCCCGGGGACGAACGAATATGAAGACGAACAAGCGAAATTCCTGTTCGTCGACCTGCCCGAGGCAGAAGTGCCTCGTCCTTGGTCGCATTGTGACATTTAGTTTTCTTGAGCCGGTAGGTTGGAGGAAAGTTGATGATGTAACGCATCGGTGACCTTGCCATTTGAAGATGCGCCGAAGATGCCTCTGGCTACCGCGTTGCCCCGTCTTTTGCGTGCACGAAACGCGGCGGCCGCAAACCCGAGTAAACCCACGGTTGTGCAATGCCATGACTGGGACAGTGGGTTAAGATCCCACAGTCGAAATCGCGGGAGTCGCTGCTCGTAACGAACACGGCCACGAAGGGATAATACGACGAGAGCGAAGAAACTTTTCACTTGTTGTACCCTCGTTTTCTTTGCCTCGACTTTTCGAAGGACTTTGGCAGTTTGTACTTAATTTATCGCCGACATTGAAATAGACTTATATTTATGCGTTTATCTGGAAGAACAAAGGGTCGGCGTTGCGATGGAAATTGCAGAACTATTCGAAATATGCGAAGAACTTGGCAAAATAATGCTCGCGCAATTCCCCGCAGATGCGTAATTGATTTTGAGAAAAGATTCTCGCCGAGAGCGAATCAACAGAGGAGCAACTTCCGCGTTCGCGGTGTTGCGTGGATTTTGTTGACTCCGTTGCGCGGCTTGTAATTATTAGTACATTATCCGTGGATCTATGGTAATGTGCGACAATTTGCACTCTTAAATTACCATGAACATTTAATATTAATCTTTCGCTGGCGCGTCGTTTCTCAATTCGCCACGTTTCCTTTGTTTTTCATCTTCGGATTTTTTCATCGTTTAAAAATCGTTCGAAAACAAGTTTAACATTTGAAGAGCGAATTAAAGATATTCTTTTGTATCGGTTTCTCGGGTTTTAAGGACTTTGCATTTCAATTGCTATACGAGAGCGCGCCATTAACGCCGCGCGCGAAAATTGTAAATGCCAACAAGTTTTTTCCCGTCTGTTTGTGCGACGCGGAGAACTTTGCTCATCTTCTCGCTCGTCGTAATGTTTTTCCGAACCGAAATCGAAAAGAATGAACATTTTATCCGTCTCGTAACGGTTGATTGAATTTCTTATCTGTGGAAATAACGACGCCTGGAGATGAATGACTGAATGCGACGAACGCGGGGATAAAGATATTAGACTTCGAATAACACGGCTCTTATTATGAATACAAAAAGGACATTTTACACATTGCCAT
>JABFQM010001163.1:0-23938 GCA_022816865.1 Zelostemma sp. ZL-2020
AAAGTTACAGTAGCCAATTTTAAGCTTCTGGTAACAGTAACTAGGTGCACTAGTAAAAAACGTCTTTGACTAGACGAATGTCGTTCGAGCAAGTTGAGAACCTGGTTGGAGGAACTATAAATTCTAGCCGCTGCAACTAGGAACTCAAAGTCTGCTATAACCAGACATCAAAAGTTGGAGCAACCATTATTTCTCGTTACTCCAACTCGGGGAATAATAATTCACGAATCATTATTCACACTTTAGATATAAAAAATTTGATGCATATCGCATGTTATGAAATACGAAATACTGAAAATGAATATTAGTATGGAATATAATGAAAATTCGTATTTCCTACTTTTGTCTGGTTCTTATGCCTATAATTAAATAAGTAGAAACAGATTCGACTAGATCACCTAGTCGCTGAAACTAGATTTTCATGTTGTTGCAACTACATTCAAATCTACATTGTTAACTACAGAAAAAAGTCAAGGACAATTTTAACTACGCTGACTCAAGTTACCCTGACCTATTTTTTCTGTCAGTGTGGTTGAAATGTATCGATATATCGACCATGCCAAAAACTTGTAATTTATTATATACCACCGTAATGAACTATTGGAATAGAGTGGAGACCTATTTTTAACTAGCACCGAATTATACGCAACGATCTTGAAGTGGCTGCAAATTTCGCAATATCTCTGGTTTTTATTGAGAGTCTGATACATTCTCGATTTCGTCTGGCGCGTGTTTTTTAGCTTTCGCGCTTCGGATAGCCGTTTTTCGAATTTCTGCTCGTGCGCGATCAAATCGTTATAACTTCTAAACTAGCGAGTCCGTTCTACCGGCAAACTGTAGGTATTCGAAATACGAACAAAATGAGCGCAAGACGAGAGAATAAGGATGTATAGTTCATGAGATATCTAACTTTTCCTGTAATTTGGAAATTTCACGAAACCATGTTTTCCGACGTTCAAATCGTTATAACTTGGGTTACACGCAGCAACTCTCATTGCAACCTCCGGTTTCAGTCCTAACACGAATTTTTTCATTGCGGTTCTTTCAAATTCCTCTAGTCGTTCTGTTTTCGAGCTCTTGCTCAAATTACCATTTTCTATTACACTTCTACCGTGCTCTAGCAAATCTGTAATTCTCGTTCCAAACCTTCCACGTCTTCTTGCCCCCTTTGGAATTCCGACTCAATTCTTCCCATCCAATACGCGATATCTTTTCCGTCGTCGTACGCTTGACGGAGATCGCGCAGCAGTTCGACGATGCTACTGTATTTCCACAATCTCTTCCCGAATTGGTCGTATGCATTTTCGTTACTGTCGTTTACCTTGTCGTAATACTCTTGCGAGTATTCTCTTATGTAATATGCGCTGCTTTCACTAGTTCATCAATATTCTTGCTTTGCTTCTCCCCTAGCAGATCGCCGCAACCGGTTGTGGCGGTTGTTTTGTGCAAGTTCGCAACCGCTGTCACAACCGCTCGGGAAAAAAGGCATAAAAGGGCCAATTTTGTCGGAAAAAGGATTTTTCAAGTGAATGCTCCTTAATTGCAAGTCGAAAAACGTTTAATTGAGAAGTGTAAATGCGCTAAATTGTTTAATAATCAATAAAAAAAAGATTGATATGGATAATGGCGGACTTGGAACTCGATGGCACTAAAGGCGCCAAATTTGAAATTTTCACGACAAAATTTGTCATAAAATCAGCCTTGGAATTTATTTTCCATATTGAAACTTATATTTTGAGAACATAGCATGAGAAAAATTTTTGCAAATTTGTATTAACCCATCGAAATTTTTAGACTGATTCTACTTGCTTTCAAAACTTGGAAAAAATCGTTGATTTCCTCGAGTTTTGTGAGGCCGAAAGAATTTGTTCTAATTGCTTCCCATTAGTGACAGTGATAGAAGCCTTATCAGTATTGCCTCGGAGATATAACTTTTGAAGTTTGATAATTACGCTTGATTACTTGGCTTTATAATTCCTTTTTTCAACTACAGGTGCCGTTTTGTTAATAACAAAATCCATATATTGTGTATTACCCCTCCGCGTTAGTTATACAGGGAAATCGTAGTTTCTATTCTGTGGTCAGTTGGAGACCTTAGGTGGAGTCACCGAATGGGAGAAGTTCGGGCGGCTCGTAAGGCTGTACGTGCATGTAATTCACTAATTGCATGTCCGTATGCCTTCGAGAGTCGATCACACGGTGATCATTTGAGCAAATTCGTATGCTGACCTTCTCCCGATACATCCGGCTCCGGTGATATTCCCGGAGTCCACTGTTCCTCTGCGTCCGACACTCCGGATTCGTTGTCGTCACCTAGCGCTCGAAACAAAAGAGCCTGACCCAAATTTTTTAACCCATTTTCAAGTAAATTTTCGAACAAATTTTTTACGCATCCCAGTTATATTTTTCCCTGCTAAAAAGCTCTTGCGAAATACGTGTTATTTTGTAAAAAATTGAGTTTGCTGGAGCAACAGGAGCCACGTTTCTCGGAAAAACTAGAAGCATGACGTGGACATACAACTTTACGTTTTGTTAGATTGTTAGATTACCACGTGATCGTATAAATATGAACGTCGCGTTAAATGATAATCAATTGCTCTCTGCGTTCAAATAAAAGTGTTTAAATTCAAATGAAAACTATCCAAGTGCCCAATAATACTCTTTTGACGGAGTTACATTTTATTTCGAAACGAATGTGTCCATTCGGAACGTTCGATTCTCCCTAAATAAAGACGGAATAAGCAAAATTGTGCTTTTCATAAGAACTACAAAAATGTGTGTACTTTATTAAATAATTATATATAAATGAAATTCGCCTGTCACTTCATGGTAAAATCCCTCTGGTGTCGACCAACGGAAGCTACAAAGCATGATTTAAAAAGTGAAAAGGTGACAGAAATAAAATTTATTTTGAGAACAACTCACCGGAATATTAACAACTGCGAGTTTTAGTTTTTTTCACTTTTTAAATCATGCTTTGTAGCTTCCGTTGGTCGACACGAGAGGGATTTTACCATGAAGTGACAGGCATCATTCGCATGCTGCCATCTCGTTGTGAAACTTGGAAGAAACTTGGTACACGGAAGGTACAGTTCAAAATCATCTCAAACAATTCAAAAATTCACAATTCAGTACTACCTAATATTCATACGTTTTTATTGTCCAATAAAAATCAACTCTTATAATAGACGCATCAATTATGCGTCTTTATATACACTTTTTTAAATTACTAAAAGAAGAAAATGAATGTTGAAATTAATTATAAAGTAGCGGAAAATTTCACACATAGAACAATAATTATCAGAACATTTTCCGATTATTTATTTACAATTCACAGCTTCATTTTCTGCACATCTTCATAAACCGGATGTTGCATTCGACTTTTATTTGTTTAAAAAAAAAGTTATTGTATTGAATGTGTATCTTGAAAATAAAAAAAACGGAAAGGGAATACTGTTGTTGTATCTATATAGCGAAAATTCCACCCGTTCGATAGAATCCCTTCAAAAAAGCCGAGGGCGGAGTGGAACGAACGCGCAGCTTCCAACTGGATCAATGAGTTTGCAGAATACATCTGCCAGGAGCGGCTGGAGTATTCCAATACCACAACTTTTTCATATTTTTCGACAATCACAAAGTCACAAAATGTAGCCTTTTAGTTTATTCCAGTGATTACAATTGAAACAATTCAACTCCAGGTAAATACTCCAGGTAAGACAAGCATAAACACACCATTTAATTCATTCTTCAGTACGTCATTTTTTCTGATCGTAATTAGTTTGTAAAAAAATTTATTTTCGAAGAATCAGAACCTACGTAATTCGATCGAGACATTTATGGTTTTTTTCATCTCAAATTCAATATTGTTTAAATTTATTTATCAAGTTATTTCACGTGAAAATTCGTTGTGAAATTGACAATTAATCAAAGATTCGAGCATTAGATATTGCACGGCAATTAGTAATTCGAAAAATATTGAATGAAAGAACAATTATTTCCACAGGTGTCGAATCGTATTTCAACCATGTCTCGGCGGAAAATAATAATGTTCCTGTTACTGGTAATTGCTCTGGTACACAAACACATGCAACCTGCGTTTGCATTATCGCGACCTTCTCACACAAACAATCCCGTCTTTTTTAACATCGGTGGAGTACTATCCAACAGTCAAAGCGAGAAATCATTTAATGAAACAATCGATGTAAGTTACGACGATCTCAATTTTACATAAATATCTTATTCGAAAAGTGCAATGCCTGCAAAAAAAACAAGAAAAAAGGGCATTGAACTTTGTAGCGCATTCCACCTTCGCGTAGTAAATCTCATCTTTATTTGAAATCAATGAACGCATGAGCATTAACGTGTAAATAATAAATTCTTTATTTGTCAGTACCTAAATTTCGACGCTCAGTACGTGTCGAGAGGAGTAACTTATGGCCATGTAGTTGTAAAAATGGATTCCAATCCAATAAAAACAGCTTTGAGCGTATGTAAAAGTTTGATCGCTGAGATGGTATACGCCGTTGTTGTATCCCATCCGCAAACCGGGGATTTATCTCCAGCTGCTGTGTCTTACACCAGTGGATTTTATCACATACCCGTGATAGGCATATCTTCCCGAGATTCCGCATTTTCTGATAAAGTAAGTACCAGTTTTTTAATTACTCCGAAACAATCAATCATTTCCCCGGATAAATAGGACAGTACTTTTGTTATAAACAAAACCAGCAGAAAACGTTTAGAAATCTTTCGCGGCTCTTACTTTGCGAGTTAAATAAAACGTCGATAAGACTCGGTCGTCTCATTTCTGCTCGAGCCCAGCAATTCAATAATTTCTCATTCCAATGAAATAAATTTCGCGCGCTTGAAATGTTCGTCAGCGAATCGCGCAGGAACATTCCGACGTTTCGCATTATAGACATCATTCCGACGCTTGTATCACCTTAATTTATACGCGTAATAAAATTATAAGTGGATGGCGCTGCAAATGATTCGCTTTTTGACTCTTTTTTTTCTTTCATCCAGAACATACACGTTTCGTTCCTGCGTACGGTTCCACCGTACTCGCACCAGGCCGATGTGTGGGTAGAACTGTTGAAACATTTCAACTACATGAAAGTCATCTTCATCCACAGCTCGGATACCGATGGTCGAGCGCTCCTCGGACGTTTTCAAACAGCATCTCAGAGTCTCGAGGTCGACGTGGAGATCAAGGTTCATGTGAGTTATCCCGCATTTTCATGTAAATCATATTGCCGTCTGTTAAGTGCAATATCGGGCCTTCTTTCGCAAACATGATCCGTGCAGATCATTCCGCAGATGCAATTCGTGCATTCATCGCTTCGAGTGATGATTTTAGCGAGGGAAAAGAACGTGATCAAAGGGAGGAACGACGAGAATCCTTGTAAAAGCAATACTTTTTTATCTCCCTCCATTAATCCAGCCATAATTTATATCATGATTATACGGATAAGAAAATTCGAACGCACCTCGAACGTTGTTTTTATCATGATTTTTACAACAGGTGGAATCCGTCATTGAATTTGAACCGGGCCTGGAAAACTTTACAGAACAATTGGTAGAGATGAAAAATGCTCAAGCTCGCGTTTATCTCATGTACGCAACGTAAGTATTCGTTTCGTACTTAATTGCGTTTTTTGCCTTAAAAAGAGGATGTTTAGTATCATTTCTACGCCAACAACGAATTTCACAAGTTTTTTTCTCATCGCCTCCATACAATGTCTGCCCAGTCAAGACTTTATCAATTTCTTGAATCTTTTTTCATCATTCCACGCGCTCATTTTACATTTATCAATGATTGCGTTGCTCATGAATTATTAAAATGCTTTATAGAACGTAATTGAAGTTCGCACAATTACGTTGAAAACTAAAATGCATTTACTGAGAAAGAACACTTTGGAATTGCGTTTTTCCCGCGGGATTGTAAGTTTTGGTTTGTTTTGGAATTGAATAGAGAAACAGACGCCCGGGTGATCTTTCGGGATGCGGCGTCTTTGAATATGACCGGAGCCGGTTACGTGTGGATCGTGACAGAACAAGCACTGGACGCGCCTAATGCTCCGGAGGGTCTTTTGGGCCTGAAACTGATTAATGCTACCGTAGAGAACTCTCATATCAAGGACAGCCTGTGAGTTTGTCAATAATAACTCGTCATTACGTTCTTAGCCACCGAAATCTTCGTTTGATCGAGGATTAAGTTCATCATCCGTCGCTTATTAACCAAACGAAGACTATTTATTTCCGCTTTATCGCTACCGTCTTACAAAGCAAATTCAACTCGCTTTTATTTAATGTATTGCCGACCGAAAAAATCATAAATGAACGGAGTAATAAATAAACAAATGGATAAAAAATGGTAAAAATCAATTTAATTCAAATGGAAAGAATTTATGAACCTTGTTTTTCGTAAATTTGCACATCTCTTGAATGGCTTTTAAAAATAATAGCAGAGGTGAATAAAGATTACTGCCGTAATCGTTGTTCAGTTTTGCTATAAATTAATGCTCGTGATTGAATGATAAGACGAATAATAAGAGCGAAGGGGTAATTTGAAAATTAGAACATAGGAAAGCAAACGATAGAATCTCATTCTAAAGAGTGCCGACGAATTTCGGAATTAAATAGCTGCGGCGATAATGAGATACGCCGGTAATGAGATAATATCAATTAAAAGGTAGAGAGACGGGGCTTCCAACTGTCTTTGAAATAACGAGTAGCCGTAGATTCGGCTACTCGAGAAATTAAATACCTCGTAAATTCAAGGTTCGTCCTTGTGTCGGCCCTTCGGGAGATGAATCAAACGGAGAACATCACAGAGGCGCCTAAAGATTGCGACAATTCCGAGTCTCCTTGGGAAACGGGGAAAAAGCTTTTTGAGTAAGTACCCGAGATATTTCGATTGCGAATACATGAAATGAATGAAATGCATTCGATAAAATCACGAGTGCCGGAATTTTTCCCGATAAAATATAGAATGTTAATTCGCCCCATTCATTTTGTTCGCTGTTTCATTAATTCTGATGGTGTAATTAAAGTTATATCAGGCGGCAAGTTTTGGAAAAGGGTGAGACGGGGCGAGTGGCTTTCGATGATAATGGAGATCGCATATACGCGGAGTATGACGTCATAAATATTCACGAGACAAAGAAAAATGTCTCCGTTGGGCAATATTATTATTCCACGGTAAGCGAAAAGTGTATTATTTATCGCCCATTTCCTTTTATGAAATATTTTTTCGATTTTTCAGATTGAGGGTAAAATGAGGCTGAAGTTGAACGTGTCAAAAATTATGTGGCCCGGTCGCTTGGTCACTAAACCGGAAGGTTTTTTAATTCCAACTCACCTCAAAGTCCTGACGATCGAGGAAAAACCGTTCGTTTACGTACGTGAAATCGCAGAAGGCGAGTGTCAGGCAGATGAAATATTTTGCCCTCACTTTAACTCGACTCATCTTGATAGTAAGTAACACTTTACAACTTTTGATAAGTATTTTATGGGTCGTTGAAAAAATAAATGCGAAAGCTCGTTCAACATTCCAACTCTGCTCCATATTAGATCCGAGAAGATATTGCTGCAGAGGATACTGCATGGATTTATTAAAAGAACTCGCGCGCACGATTAATTTTACGTTCAGCGTTGCTTTGTCGCCGGACGGCCAGTTTGGCAGTTACGTTATCAGAAACAGTTCAGGTGAGTGTCAAGAAAATAAGAAAAATATAGATAGTACCGAAACGAGATACAACGCTTCTCATTCTCATTAAAATTACGAACAATCTTCTCGAGCAGCGGCTTGAGCAATGTGAAATACGTTAAATCGAAGATTGTAAATGATTTTTACGCAACGCTTCGAGCGTGAAAAGATCAACGCGCATATCTAAGACCCCAACGATCCTTCGGCAAATGAAATTCTTCTACAATTAAATGAAAGGGAATAAATCTTTTCTTGAATAAATTTCTCTCTCTCTCTTTCTCTCTCGGCTCTTTGCGGGTAGACTCTGGCTCGTCCTCGTTAGTTCAAGAAAATGTAATTCCTGTTGTAGTCGGTGGTAAGAAGGAATGGTCTGGCCTAATAGGAGAACTGGTTAACGAGCGCGCTGACATGATTGTCGCGCCTCTCACGATCAATCCCGAGCGCGCCGAGTTCATCGAGTTTAGCAAACCTTTCAAATATCAAGGCATCACGATCTTGGAAAAGAAAGTAAGGGAGCGCTTTTATCATCATCCATCGCTCGGCCAATAAATTGTTATTAAATTGCCTATAAATTGCCCGAGCGAACTATTATATAATATTCGAAACAGTCGAAGAATTAAATGTTGTTATTCCATCGAATCTAGCAGTAACGTACGTTCGATCCGTGCTCGTAGAGTTTATCATTGCAACTATCGAACGAACGACTCATTTTTATGTACCTTTGTTTACGGAAGAGCATAAATTCCGCCTCGTTAGAAATTTCACTAAAGTCTCGAGCGACTTTTACTTCGCTTCTTTTTCCTTTCCTTCGACGATAAATTCGTTTGACGTAACGTTCACGATGGATAATTTTTTTGTTTTCAGCCGTCCAGATCATCGACTTTAGTGTCATTTTTACAACCATTCAGTAACACGCTTTGGATTTTGGTCATGGTCTCGGTGCACGTTGTAGCCTTGGTATTATATCTCCTCGATCGTTTTTCGCCGTTCGGAAGATTTAAGCTCTCTAATACCGACGGTACCGAGGAGGACGCGCTTAACTTGTCAAGTGCCATTTGGTTTGCGTGGGGAGTTTTGTTGAACAGCGGAATCGGAGAAGGTAAAACGGCAATTTAAAGCGCGCGGAAGAAGAGAAATTTAAGCGTGGCTTACTTTTCTTTTTATCCTCGAGCCGAGATGCATTTTCAACAACATTTTTATGAAATGTATCTTCATAATAAAAAAAAAAAAAGACAGTTGCTTTTACGAGACAAAAAACATCGGAAGAAATTTCTCTAAACATTTTATTCGCGCAAAGTTTATAGCTTGAATGAAATCGGAATAAATGTTTCTGCAAAGGAACACCACGTAGTTTCTCCGCTCGCGTGCTGGGAATGGTTTGGGCTGGCTTTGCGATGATAATCGTTGCCTCGTATACTGCCAACCTGGCTGCGTTCCTCGTCTTGGAACGACCCAAGACCAAATTGACGGGAATTAACGATGCTCGGGTACGTTGAAAAAGTAACCACTTTTATGCAATAAGCGCGTCACAGAAGCAAAGACATTATTTCTCATTAAATATTTACCTCTTTTTTAATACCTCGATTTTGTCTCTCTCTTAAAAAAGGACGAAGCGAGAATTAGAAAAGGACAGCCTAATCGCGATTTTGCTCCAGTTTTTTGGGCTCAATTTTAATCATAAATCGAAACAAAGGGCATAAAACGAAAGTTTTTCAGTGAAAATCGGTGCTAAAACCGAGATTTTTTCGAAAATCATGCTGAAAGTCATGAAAAATTCACAAATCCGCGATTTGACAGCCCTGTCAAAATCAAGAGGGGAAATGATGTGATCGCGAGTGGGGAGGCGACTACTTACGGTTTTTCATTGCCTGATATCCCTAATAAAGTGATAGGCATGTATTTTTCTGCAAAAATAAAATAAAATGGAACACAAGCAAATCCTAAAATTACTTTCGTTCGGTTTTCCGATAAACCGCAAACATGATCCGCGCGATCTTTAAACATCGACTGTCATCGGTTCGTCGGTCGCAGTTCGTCGTTTCGCTATTTTGACAGGGCTGTCAAATCGCGGATTTGTGAATTTTTCATGACTTTTAGCATGATTTTCGAGAAAATCTCGGTTTTAGCACCGATTCTCACTAAAATACTTTCGTTTTATGCCCTTTGTTTCGATTTATTATTAAAATTGAGCCCAAAAAACTGGAGCAAAATCGCGATTAGGCTGTCCTTTTCTAATTCTCGCTTCGTCCTTTTTTAAGAGAGAGACAAAATCGAGGTATAGCGCCCCCTTAATTCGTGATAAATTATCAAATTTTCAAAAGATTGTTAACGAGAAACTCGTATTTTCGGAACAGTTGAGAAATACGATGGAAAACTTGACGTGCGCCACCGTAAAGGGTTCAGCGGTGGACATGTATTTCAGAAGGCAGGTGGAACTCTCGAACATGTATCGTACGATGGAGGCAAATAATTATAACACCGCCGAGGACGCCATACAAGATGTGAAAGTCGGGTGAGTCGGGGCGAGAAAATTTATTGTTAAATAAATTCTCCGTTAGTGCCTCGGGACACTCGTCTTTATACATACGATATCGTGTTTGCAGAAAACTTATGGCGTTTATCTGGGACAGCTCCCGCTTGGAGTTTGAAGCAGCTCAGGATTGCGAATTGGTCACGGCGGGAGAGCTGTTCGGACGTTCGGGATACGGGATCGGCTTACAGAAAGGCTCTCCTTGGGCTGATATCGTAACTCTTGCTATTTTGGATTTTCACGAAAGTACGTTTTCAGAATAAAAATATGCAATTTACGAGCCCGTATAAATAATGGCTCTAAAAAATAGAGTAATTTCCCTTGGACTTAACACGATGGAAGCAACGTTTTTTTCAACGCCAGAAGCGAGAACAAAGACGAATGCTTTCCGTAATTCAATGTACTGTTTTATAAGGTGGATTTATGGAGAGTCTGGATAATCACTGGATTTTGCAAGGCAATATACAACAATGCGAGCAGTTTGAAAAAACGCCAAATACTCTGGGCTTACAAAACATGGCCGGTGTATTCATCCTCGTTTTAGCCGGTATAATTGGCGGAGTAGGTTTAATAATAATAGAAGTCGCCTACAAGAAACACCAGATAAAGAAACAAAAGAAATTGGAATTAGCGAGGCACGCGGCTGATAAATGGAGAGGGGCAATCGAGGTAAATTTCATTTCTTTCCCTTTTGTTTTATATACTTTTTGCAGTAACAGGAAATTCGCGATCCTCATTACGAAACCACAATGTTCCGTGCAACATTTAAACAACAATTATATGAATTATGAACTTCAACTGTAGAAAAAGTACTCCATTTTAATGCATCGAAACATTTTGCAGAAACGGAAAGCGTTGCGTGCGTCGATGTACACGCAACAAACGATTCAAAGTAATGGAGTTAATGATACCGCAACTGTGAGTTTGGCGGTCGAAGCGGTGTCTAGATCGACTGTCGTGCCGCGCAGTCCTGGGCGAGCTTGGCCTGGAGACAGCGATATTCGTCAACGACCATTATCTCGTCCGGAAGACATTCGTCTGTCGCCAGCTGCTTACACTGCCGACGTGTCCCACCTCATTGTTTAGTCAATAAAAGAACTGTTTTACAACGATTACGAAACCCGCATACTTTTTACACGAAACACTTGATGTTTCAGATACCTTTGCGGTCCGTAATTTTATGTGGCGTTTTAACAGAGTACCTTTTACGATCCGCTAAATCGGAAATGAATTACGGATCGCCGTTTCAATTGGACAATGTTACATACGTGTAAATATTTTAATTAAGTTTTTAATGAAAGTATAATTAAGTTGATCATTCGCTTTAATTCCGCGAGGAACTTGTTGTGAAAATATTGTAAAATTATCGATAAACGTAGATAAATCTGTTGTTTGCAGGAAAACCCTTAGAAAGTGTAATAATAACTAAAGGAATCGAATAAAAAAATGTAAATTTCGAAAATACGAGTATTTTTAATCCTCCGTTTACCCCGACAATGCACGTTTGCAAGGCTTAATTGCCGCTTCCGACTGAAATCAAGGTGAGTAATTGAAAACGTAATCATCATAAATTATCATCGAAGGAACGAGGAAATTTCTCGGAAAGACTAGTACAATTGATGTGGCATTCTACATTTCACACGGCAACAAATTCGTATAGCACGTGAGCACATCATGTTGCAGTGGCGTGCGAAAAGGATAATGAGTCGCGATCGGTAGTGCACATCATTCTTCGTCCGACCAAGAACACAGATTGCGGTACCGAACACTACATCCACTTGTTTTTCTTTCGTTCTAGTCGAGTGGTCTTTGAGAGTGAAGCATGAAATAATGTCCATTAATGCCAATCTATTGTGCGATACGTTCAATAGACGCAGTCCTCGTAATGCACTCATGGCAAAACGCAAAACACGTGATATCAAATATTGACGTTACACGCTTCAAATTTCATTGTTTACAAGAAGTAATGGACATTTCAATATAAAACACGCCAAATGCTCTTTCGAGAAACATTCGGACATGTACATTTTCCCTCCCGCTTCGTCAACGCAAACAATATCTTTCCCATTTAAACTCGAGTACATGATTGATTCGAGTAATTACAAATTGAAAATTACAATTAATAATCGATGTAATTTCTGCGAGTTTCGGATAATTAATGAAGCAGTTTACGCCGTCACGCGGAAACAAAGTTCGTCAATCGCGCAACGATGATTGACGGTAGAAAGAAAAGGTCGGAAATTGCGTTGCGCAAAAAGGAGAGACGTAGCATTTTAAATGTGTATTTATAACTGGTCAAAAACTGTACAGAATCGTTCGGAAAAACTTAAGGACTAAGTCGTATTTTTATAAATATTTTCTTTTTCTCAGCTTTACAATACTGTTCGAAGGTTTTTTTTTTTTCTGTTTTTATACTCTAAGATTCCCATGCTCGATGGTATGTACAATTTGTCGAAGAAGTCAAGGAAAAAATATGAATCTCATTTACGAAAACATGCGATCGCACACATTCAAATTGGAATTGGAGTTTCCTCGGAAGATCCGAACGAGTTTCGATATTGGGCGTACAAAATCGTTGATCGCTGGGATTCCAGCTCGATAAACGAAGAAAGTGCGCGTTATTGTCTTCGATGTTCATCGTCGACTTCCATTTTCTTCGCAGAACTCGTTCCGAGCGGTGGTATTGCGCGGCTTCCGGGCTCCCATCGCATAATCCTCAGCGTTCATCGTCTTGACATCCTTCTCATTCATCCAGTTTCGAGTTTCGGAATGAAGGAATAATAGTAACGACGGTGATGATGATAATAATAATGTTTAAGGCATAATATTGGCAAGCATTGCGACTGCAGAATTTTTCGTTTCACGCTTTGCGTCAAGCGCGGCTGCCAACAGCGTCTTCCAACTTGGCGTAATTGCTAAGAAATTGCGTTCGCGCGACGCATTCTTTCACCCTGAAACAAGAAAGCGTGTTCAGTATTTTTCCAGCTCGCAAAGAATCAATAACGAAGCGCGATGTTGATTCGTTCGTCTCGTCATTCATTATGATCAAGCGAATGATATTATCGCCGCGGGGAAAATGTACATATTTATGATTCGCGGCGCTGAAAAGCCAAGCATTCATTTCACCAATGAAAATTCAGAGTCATGCATATGTAGACGTCTGGCGAGAAGAGATCTCTGCTTTTTCCATTTTCCGCATCGCGCGAAATAATTTTTCCTCGTACCAAATAGATAATGTTGTTACGGGAGTAGTGAAAAGTGCGGCGGCGCAAATTGTCTATACAAAAAGGCATTTCTTTTGACGCGAGCTCTCTTTTTTTAATTATTTATACAAGCCGACAGTTTTAGCTTTGAGCGTTTTCCTCCCTTTACCGTTCCGCCACCATTCAATCCAATTCCAATGCAAAAGTTTTCAACGAGTTTCGAGTGGGGAGTTCATCACTCGAGGCTTAAAGAGCTCTGCCGACATAAAAGTGCGCGAGTTTCATTCTTTAAAAGTCGTCGTAAAACATCCAAGATTCATTCAAATCTGAAGGGCTTCTAACGCGCATCTTTCTTGTTTTCCTCGGTTGAGAAAATTTTTCAAAGATACGCGAACGTCCATTCTTCAAATAAAATTGCGAGCCACAAAATTCAACGTTGCGATTTTTCCATGTTAAAATTAGCTTTCATTAAACTACGAAAAATTAAACAGATTATTAAATGTAAAGTGCAATTTATACTTTGCCAAAGTTGGTTTTAACCACGGCTTATTCCAGTTTCAATATAAGAACTCTGGACTGCGAAGAAAAAGAAGATTTGCTTTCTAAGGATTTCGCTTTGTTTTAAAAGCGCTCCTTTCTATTCGCGAGTTTCTTTTCGAAAGAAAATTGCGCCGGCCGAAATGCGTTTATCCAGCCATTTTTTCTTCGCTTTATTTAAAAATCCGGTCGAAATAGTTTTAATCATACCGCGCGAAATTGGATTCCTCGAATTTTCCATTTCAATTCCAGTTTCAATATTCCGCGGGAGAATCGAAGAAAAATTGAGTTACGAAACGCATTAAATCGATTGTTGGAAAACAATAAAGTTGCTCTAATTCGCGAGCGAAAGCAGTGCTTTTAATAATTAGGAAAACGAGCGGAATAAATAATGAAGTAAAACGTAAGGAAGCGGAATCAAATCCGAATAAAGCAGATTGCTAGAAGCGAAGTTAGAGCCGGGCGTAGGAGGTTACAAAGGAGATGAATTGCAGGGCGAGAAAGAAAGAGGAGTAAAAAAACTTGTTGCTTTTCTTGCGGCGCTCAAGTCGGATCTATATTACATTTCGTAAGTTACGAGATTTAAGGGACCGAATAAAAGAAATTTATTATCAAAGTTCGCGGGGGAAGGGCATCAAAATTCAGAGGCAGTACATTGTCATCGAACGATACGAAGATTGGCCGTATCGTTCAATTTCAACGGGCACGAAGGCTTATTTGACATCGAGCTATTGATATATAACCCGAGTTAGAAGCCCTATCGAACGTGAGAACTGGATGAAATCAAAAGCCCTCGAGATATTGCAGCTATATCCTCATCCAAGAAATTCTGTATCCGTACCTGTTTGCATTCGCAGTGTCCTTTTTGCTGGCAGTCGTCGTAAATATAAACTTCATTTCGGAGTACGAGTCCCGTGCTCCACACTACTACTGTCTGTACACATTATATATACATACATATATAGATACACGTACACGATGCATCCGTGTACGTGTACGCATATATATTCTTTCGGTTGCTCCTTTACTGCCATGCAATATAGAACTGCACATCTCAACTTTCTTCTTCCACCGTGACGTTCGTTAGTTGGATTGAAAAGTGTTTTACGTTTGGATGCTGCTATACTGGGTTTTCGACATTATTTTCCACGACGTGGCGCTCATTAGTGTGAATGCGCCGTCTGTAGAAATGTTCGGTCTCGTTCGTCTTTAAAAAGAAATACCCATAGTTACTTAAAAGACGGTACGGGCTTTATGCATTTGATAAGATTTAGTTATTACTGATGAATTCATTCGAGACACAGAAGCGTAATACGAAATTCATTTCTTTCCAAGCTTCCAGACAAAAACGTTCCTCTTTTAATCGCTTCTTATTATATTTTTTTCAATTAGGGGAGACTAAGATCAAGAATGCAATCCCATTTCGAATAATTATTTTGAATTGAATAGCGAATGTGAACTCGACGTTTTTACCGAAATGCATTTTCTTTGCGATTAGGTTGAAAAAACATGTCGATAAAATGCGAACAATAAATTGTGGGAATTAGGTAAATAGCTTGTTTCGATGTTTCTTTGTAGCGAGTGAAATAAATTCAATCTACTTTAATTGGAGAGACATGTTCAACGACTCTAGAAAATTGGCTTGAAATATAGTGCCGGGAAAGGAAAAACGCATGAAACTAGTTTGTATGATCGCACATATATCACGAATCGACGTACATCTTCAGCGTGGAAAAGAGAAGCTAACAAATGTTTCTCAAAACTACTCGCCATGTAAATCTATGCTAGTTTTTATTTCGCGTAGAATGGAATTCTGCAAGTAAATGAATGCTTTATATGTATATCTGGTTTAATGTATGACAAGCTCGTATGAAATATAGTGATTATATTCACATTAAGGCTGAGATGTACGGTTTTTACTCGTGATTTAAGTATGATTTACCTTTGATTTATAAAGTTGTTCATTTCCCCATCACGTATAAATCCTCGAATGTCTCGAATTTGCGTAAAAAGTGTAATGAACGACATCGTACATGAAGATGTTTCCGTCAAAATAGTAATGAAAGCAATATTTCATACTTTGTTGTCGCACACATAGAGAAATATTAATAATTTATGGCACTTTTATTCGCGATATCTGTGCATTTGCATGCGCTGCTTTTTTCCATCAAGATCGCCATGTATTCGTGTATGCGTGAAAGAGACGCGAACATTTTTTGTGACATTCAATTTTCTTTGGCCGTACTAACAAGATTCTTTTTGTATCTTTTACAGGAAACGCATTAATCTCGAGCTCGTGAAAAATCTCATACCTTGACTCTTTGATCAATAAAACAAACAGTGCCGTGAAAATGAAATTTCCCTCGCAGAAATTTATTCCTCGATCTTCAGAAGCGTGTAAAATGGAAAATTCAGACGGTGCAATTTTCATCTTTGCTTCGTTATGAAAGATATACGTGAAAAGTGTTTTTCATCAGGTTCGTTACTCCGCTGCACAATTTTTCATTTGTGCAACGAAAAAGTGCTTTATTCGGCTGCAATCATTCGAGATGTTTCGAAAAGTTAATTTCGTTTCATTTGGAAGATCAAACGCAAATCCGTTTTTCATTGAAATGAATCACTTTTTATTCGTTGCGCATGAAGAGTATTTTACGAGAGTTAACGCAGAAAGACTCTACAATAATGAGAAATCCAATTATGAATGGCACTTTTCATCCACGGTCAATAATTACAAAGCTGGGGGATGTACATTTTTCAATACCGGCTCATTCAATTGCGATCGTAGTAAATCGGAGCCAAAATACTTTTTAATCCGCATTCGTGTGTAAGGATTTTATTCGCACAGGACCATACATTCGGTTTCACGCCAGAGAGATAGTTTTCAAATTAAATCGTTGGCGAGGGCCATATACCAACCCGATCAATTCGCGCACCCCCTCGAGAATGGGTGGGGGAGCATGTTCATGACTGTCCTTACCATAATTTTCGATTAAAACCTTTGCTCGTTGTACAACTTGAAATAAATTTATAAAGCATTGTACCAAAATGTAGCAATAATCAATACCACGAAAATAAACGGTACAAAATTTGGGATATGTAACGTAAAATAAATTCCCTATATTTTTTGACGAGAGATTAATGGCAGTATCGAATATCGCGTAAATGTCCGACTTTTCAATAATTTCGCGATATTAGCAATTTCAGGTTTTCGTTTTTGTTCTTCCGAAGCCGATTTGCCGTAAATAACGGGGAATTTCCACAATAAAATTTTTCTCCCGCGTGCAATTTTACGGGATTTATTGTTTTCGCGATTATTTTTAAATGAAAATCGTGCAACGTTTCGTTGTGAATCATTTTTAGAGCGGTATAGTTGGATAATTCATACATTCGTTTTTATTATTGAGAAAAATGCGTCTCCAAGCACGAGTTAGCTGACCGCATGAGATTTAAATCTCAATGCGGCTAACCGAGTGGCAAATAAATCCCGGAATATTTATCTCATGTTAATAATAGACGAGCGATAAATTTACCAGGATTTTACGCTACTTTTGCATGCTTCGTACGCTCGCCAAATTATTGAACAAAGCGAAACTAAATTGTCGGAAAATAAAATTCATTGCGCTATTTAACGTTGTAATGAACTCATTTAATTCAACAAGGTCTGCGAGCAAAACCGCGCGTACCTTTTAATAAATAACACTTGACTTCATTTCCGACAATCAATAACTCGGGAACTCTCCGCTAACCAACTTTTTACTAATGGTGGGATTTAATGAGCGTTTCATTCGGGCAATTATTACGATTTGAATTTTACATATTGACTAGTCGTTGCACTGAATAAACGCAAATGGGTCATTCCAGTTCAATTCAACGAAAATCGAATGCGCTCCAGTCACCAATTTCAATGCGAATTTTTTTTACAGTTTTACACGATTTCGTGCATTCCTTTTTGAATTCTTGGAAACATCAACAACTCTGGGTGCTTGGCTTTAATATTTTCTCAACGAACGTGCAATTAAATGAGTGTCTAATTTGAGTTTAAGCACGTTCTTGACAAATACTTCCTTTTCGTTAAAAAAATTGAGCGCGAACAAATTTTAAACTGCGAGATTCGCAAAGGGCCGAGAGCTTTTTTAAATTAAATTACACAGAGTATTTTTGAAAAGGACTCATGTTTTGCATTCAAAAAAATTTGAGTTTCTCGCTCTGGAATCCGAGACCGAATACTTGGCGTAATTTTTGAAGCTTATTTTTTCTGCATTCCGCTCTCTTTGAAGAGTCCATGGTCGAGTGAAACGATTGATTTGACTAATTTCCACACAAAACGTGATTCTCGACAATTTTCAATGCATGCTCCAATTGGACATTTTCAAACATTCACACCTCGTATAACACTTCAGAAACTCCTATTTTTGAAAGCGTACTTACGAAACATTAATGCACGAATTTACAACGAGAATTTGAGTAACAATTGGATGTTTTATTCGCAACTGATCTTTGTTTTTTACTACCAATTGTTTATGATATTACTGCAAGATGCAATAACGACCCTAAAAGTATTAATTAAAGCATTATTTCTATGACAGAATTATCCAAGCTCAAGAGAATTGTATTTTTAGTAGAACGTATAATACATAATGAATAAAGTGCCGTAAAATTACGAGTAATGTTTGCGAATACAGCGCAGCATGAAAGTTTCGTTACAGAAATGAATGCACGTGTGACTTGCGACGTCTTTTGTACTTAAAAGTCATAATTGCATAGTTGCTAGAAAATTACAAACACTGCTTTTAATTATTGTCAACGACAAACCATTTATATACAATGTACACCCACTAAGAATAAAAACTTTGATGTCAAGTTTCGTGAGGTTCAATCTACTTTGTAAATTTATTATTGACTCGTTAAAAGTTCAAAGGGTTTGTTTTTTCTCGCTTCGACATGAAAATGGAACTAATTATCGACGTCGTTTCGAAATTAATTAATCTCTTTCACATTTTCCTGATTATTGCAATTAGAACCGTTAAAAAAGGTGAGATTTTTGTTGCGATACAGACTATTTTCGATCGCCTTTATGCCCATTCAATGAATTCATCAGTAATTCCACGTTGTTCATTCCAAGCCAATTAAATTAGCCTGTAATTGTAAAAATTGCAATCACATCTAATACCCGTTTGTTTCATTCCACCATCAATCGGAAAAATTAAAACGAATGAGAGGAAAATAACGAAAAAGGTTATTTGACAGGGGAAAACCGACCCCAAATTAATACGTACGAAATTTACAAGTACGGCGAATGTTTCGACCGCTAAAATATGATTTTATCGGGCAAAAACGCCAGAAAGACTCTTCCCGGCAAAATTACCTCGCAATATTAAAACTGAAATACAAGCTGACCGAAAAAAGTAGGATGGCAAAAAAAGGAAGAAAGCGAGTCCATTTTGTCAGAGAGCTTTTTTGCCCTCGAGGGGCGGAACTATTCCTCGATTCTCCATCGAATCTCCGGATTCCATTAAAACGCGCGCTACCAGTGCTTCTAAACGACGTCCCTCGAAAGTTCCCGGATACCAAACGCGACCCGTGCCTTCCTCTCAGCCGGAAATGATAATACGCCTCGCGTGTTTAACGAGATGATTGATCGATTGATTGATTTCGCCGTAGTCTAACTTTGTATACCTGATTCAGCAAAGTTGTTACGCCCAAGGATGTTCGGACGGCAGCGGCGGCAATGGAAGAACCGGGATCCTCGGTGATACATCCGGCATGACGAATCGCAATTTCTGCCAAAACAACTTGTCACCCCAAACGAGGATCGTGTGGGATGTCTTTTTGAGCTCGCCGTCGAGGTCGCGTATGCAAACGCCGCCGATGAGAAGAAGGATCACGGACCTTCCCTTGCCCTTGAGCGCTTCTCTGAGAGCCACCTTGAACTCGAACCTCGCCCACTCGTCGTGGAGGAAGTTTTTCGAAAGAACCAATATCGTGCGCCTCGAGGAGTCGGCGGCTTCGGCCACGGCGTCGGCGATGTTGATGCCCATCGAAAGGTCGCGGTAATGGAGGCACAAACGGTACGAGGTCTCAAGGCTCGGGACCAGGACCCTCGAAACGAAAGTCTCGTCAACGGCAGAGTACGAAATGTACGCGTCGAAGGGCTTTTCGCGGTCCTCGAAGGCCGCCGTCTTGTAGCACGCTCTCAATCCACACCTGCTCACCGCCCAGGATCTCAGGGTTTTCCGGTGCCGAAAGGCGCCGCATATCAGGGCGAAGGTTACAAAAAAGAGGACGCCGGTGGCGAGGAAAAGTGGCAGGTACGCTTCCAAGGGTCGAACAATGACGGTCGACGTTATACCGGTCAAAGCGGCACAATTTGCCGATCCGTTCGCCGCGATTACGAGTGGTATGCCCAGGCTGCAGCTTATGTGTTTCCAGTCGGCAATTTTCTCCTTGTTGCTCGTCATCCAGTCGCGCGCTCGCTCCAAGTAGAGGCACTCGCAGCTCCAAGGATTTCCGGCCAAGCTCATGTCAACCAAGTAGGCGTTTTGCGCGAGTTGCCAGACGGCAAAAGTCGCCAGGTAATTATTGTCCAGTCGGAGGATTTCGAGATATCGCAACGGTAGGAACGTGCCGTTGCTTATGCGAGAGAGTAAATTGTTTTGCAGGTAGAGCTCTTTGAGTCCCTCGACCGGCGTAAATTCCATCCCGTCGAGTTCGCCGATCTTGTTGTTCTCCAGGTGAAGGATTTCCAATTTCTTGAGGCCGCTAAACGTGTAATTGCGCAGTGCTATGATGTTGCTGTTATTGGCGTAGAGAATTTCGAGGTTTTTGCGACCGATAAATGAGTGGGACGTCAATTCCCCGAAATCGTTGCCGTCGAGATAAACTTCGGTCGCGTCCATGGGCAATCTTCCCGGTAGGGTCGTGTAGCCGGAGCTGGAACAATCGACGACGTTGGCCGACCAGGATTGGTCGTGGTAGCACGTACAGTTGACCGGGCACGTCATCTCGCAGTCGCAAGCGTCGAAATCGCAGCAGTGGCAAAGTGCAAAACAGTGTATGTTGTAGCTGCAAAGAAATTGCGAGGATTTGGCGCGCATTAAGGGGATAAAGGATCTGCGCCGGTCGTAGGGCAGTCGGCAGTACACGGACTCTAAATCCATGACTTTGGGATGCTGTCTCAGCGGCAGGGAATTTATTCGTTGTAGCCACTCGGTGTTGCAGTCGCAGACGAAGGGATTGCCGCCGATATAAAATTCCGGGAGGGTTCGTTCCACGGCTATCGGGGCTATTTGAAAAGCCGAGATATTCATCCTAACGATTTGATTGGCGTACATATCGACGCGCGTCAGATTTGCTTTGGCGAAGAAGGTGTGCGGCTCGACGAAATTGATGAGATTGTCGTTGAAAAAGATTAGCTCGATCGAGTCCGGGATCGACTTGGCGTACAAGCTCGTCAGCTTATTGAATGATAAATCCAGGGTGTGGAGTTTGCAGTCACGGGGCGCGACTCCCAACGTGGTAATGGCATTCCTGTGCAAATCTATCAGCAGAAGTTTATTGGGCAGCGATTCGTACTCGAGGTGTTCGATCATGTTGTCGGAGACGTTGAGCCAGAGCAAGTTGTGAGCGCTGGCAAGGGACTCGGGCAGTCTCTGCAGCAGATTGGAATCAAGGCGAATGGCTTGCAAGGCTGTATTGGAGGCGAAAGCCTCATCTTCCAAATAGCTTATTTTATTCCTGGCGAGGTTCAGGAGCTGAAGCGCGGGGAGTACGGCCAGGGCCTGCCGGGTTACGTTCGTTATCTCGTTGCCCATCAATCGCAATCCGTAAAGATTCGACAGGCCCTCGAAACCCGGATTTTCGATGCTCTGAATTTCATTCTCGCCCAAATCCAAGGTTTTCAAGGACCTCGCGTCTCTCAACGCGATGGTTATCGATTTCAATTTATTCCCGGACAAATGAAGATCCTGAATGCTCGAAGAGTTCTTGAAAACGTCGGGATGAAGGTCCTCGAGCAAATTGACGTCCAAAAATATGGAGGAGAGGGCAAAGAGACCGTTCAACGAGAAAACGTCGAGATATTTCAGCCGATTATGGGACAATTCCAATGTGTGCAAATTACTCAGCGGCGCGAAAGCGTTCGATGGTATAGTTTCGATTTCGTTGTATCGTAGATTCAATATTTGCAGCGTGTAAAGATCCTTAAATAGATTGGGATCGAGCACCTCGATTCTGTTGAACGATAAGTCAAGGAGCACCAGTCGAATCAATCCCGCGAACGTGCCGGCCTTTAGCCAGACACTAGTCAACACGTTTCTTGACAAATCCAAAGCAACAAGTTGATTCATATTAGCTATTAATCCGGGCGGCAATACACCGATGGAATTGTTTTGCAGCTTCAACTCTTTCAACGAGTCTGAAGCTTCTCTGAATACCTCGGCGGGTAACGCCACTATCTTGTTGTTCGAAAGATCGAGGACACTCAGGGATCTCAAGCTGCGAAAGGCACCGTCTGCCACCATTGAAATGACGTTTCCCGACAAGTCGAGGTTACTCAACTGCTTGAGAAGGGAAAACCCGGACTCGGGTAAAACGGAGATTCGGTTGTTCGACGCGTCTATCGTTCGAATGTCAGAAGAGCACGTGACAGGCACGGCCGTCGATCTCTGATCTCGTTTCCTTTGTTTCTCCCCGGCCATTGTCGAATCGCTGAAACCAAGTTCGATAACGTCCTGCAGCATATTCCACGATACGTTGAGCGTGATGAGGTTCGACAAGGGACAAAAGACGCCTTCGGGAATTTGCCAGATATTGCTCCACGAAAGGTCAATCTTCTCGATTTGCGGTATCGCGTCGAAAGCGTCGTCCTTGAGTTCAAGATTAAAGTCATCGCGGGAGTTAAAATCTGCGGCAGCGGCGGCGATGGTGGCAACGGCAGCAGTTCGGACAACAAGATTCCTTAAATCCCTTAGACCAGCCAAGGAGTTGGACGGCCAGAACGGGAGCTGGCAGCCGATGAATTCCAGAGCCCTGAGGCGCTTCAACCGTAAAATATCCTCGACCTCGACGACGCGCTGGTTCTCGACGTCCTGGCGATTTTCGGCGCACATGATGATCAGCGATGTCACGTTATCACCGTTGAGATGACTCAGATTCCCGTTGTTCCTCATCCCCGGTGCATTTCTCTCGTAATCAAAGACGCAAGTAAGCGTGCTATCGTTATGAATAGTCCAAGCGCAACGTGAAAACAAATCGGACTTCGAGGGAGATACGCTGCTGACGGCGAGCACGTGGTGGTTCGGTACAAGCAGGTAAGCGAGCAGCAGCAGCGGCATCAGCAAGAATTCCCCGGCGCGCTGACAATCGAAAAGTGTTCGCATGTTTACAATGCACCGGCGATAATCAAAAAGTTTTCTCGCGCACATTTCTCGTCACGGCGGGCATCGATTATGCCAAGGCAGCTCCCTACTTACCGGGAGGCATTTACGAGGAAGGCAAGAGGCCGCGCGCAAGAGCGCGCGCTCCCGTTGTGGGGAGAAGAGCAACGGATGCCAACGAACGGCGATGCCCGCGTCCCACGAGAAGCGAAGGAGTAGCGCGCGCGGACACGGCGGAGCCTGCGACGCGGATGAAACCGAGACCACGGAACTTCCTTTATTCCACGACACCGGGAACGAGACTTTGTCGTCGCTTATGTCCCAGGGCTTTGGATCCGATGGATCCTCGATCGTCAGTGTTCATGTAATCCGTAGGAGAAATAAAAGAAAAGAATCGCCGGCTAAACCAGTATGTTGTTCCGCCCAAAGGACGTGCAACGCGTTGCCGTATCGCGATGCCAGCGGCATGCCTCTTCGTCGTGCGTCGATGCGGAATTTACGTTAATGAAAAAAGGTACTCCTTTCCAATCCATCACTATTAACTCGTCGTTGGCCCGTTCAAAGGCACATCCCGCACAAGCAT